>VDFB02326454.1:527383-642712 GCA_007258455.2 Sequoia sempervirens
TTAAATGTGTTGAAATAAATAATATTTTGAAAAATAAAAAAATAAAAAATATTTAATCAAAAAATTAACATGACATGTGAAATGACTTAGGGATGATAGGTGGGAGGTATTTTCTGTAGTGTGTTAAGTTATGATATTACTATCAGTATTCATTTGTGTAATTTTATGAGTTATTTAAACTCATTGACCCATATTTCATGAGTAGTGGTTGACACAAACCCATCTCTCATGATAATGAATGGTGATACTCATAGGGATGAAGCATTGAGACTTCTTAGGAGGTCATCCATCCCTATACTACTTCAACTTAAGCATGCTTAATCATGGAGTTTCCCCCAAGGTCAAGACACCTAGCTTACTACCCCATTTGCAAAATCTTCATCAAGTGTTGCACCTCATAAACCATTCATCATAGACCACCTTTAGCTGATCAATTGATAAGTGAGGTATTTTTCATAGTATGTCAAGTTATGATATTACTATTAGGGTTTAATTGTGTAGTTTTTTGGGTCAAAATCATCAACCCATATTTCATGAGTAGTGATTTGCACAAACCCATATCTGATGATAATGAATGGTCAACTTAGCACTCATTGAATCTAGGTGATGCTCATAGGGGTGAAATATTGAGACTTCTTGAGAGGTCACCTATCTCAGTACTACTTTGACTCAAGCACACTTAACCATTGAGTTTTCCCCAAGGTGAAGATCGCTTAGCTTGCTACCACATTTGAAAATCCTTCAAAAAGTGTTGTGCCTTATTAACCATTCATCGTAGACCCCCTTTATCTCATGAATTGATCAATGGGAGGTATTTTCCACATTGTGTCAAGTTATGGTTTTACTATTAAGATTCAATTGCATACTTTTTTGAGTCAAACTCATTGATCTAGAATTCATGAATAATGGTTCACAAAAACTCATCTCTCATGATAATGAATGGTCCACTTATCACTCATTGAATCTAGGTGATGCTCATGTGGGTGAAGCATCATGATTTATTGAGAGGTCACCCATCCTAGTACTACTCTAACTCAAATGCACTTAACTATGGAGTTTCCCATAAGTTTAAGATCATTTATCTTGTTACCCCATTTGAAAAACCTACAACAAGTATTGCACCCTATGAACCATTCATCATAGAGCCCCTTTAGCTAATCAATTGATAAGTGGGAGGTATTTTCCACAATGTGTTAAGTTATGATATTACTACCATAATTCAAGCTATGACTTAGGGATAATCCTTAATTACAACATCAATAGTCATAAATGTAACACTTCCTTGCCTTGAGTTAACACACAATGGTCATACGGATAGGTTAAGTGAATCTCAATTTAATATTTTAGTCTTAAAATTAAAGGGATCACTTTTGTGACTAGATTTGATCTAGGTTAAGAAGGGTGAAATTTAAGATTGAGACAAGTCACTAGAAAAGAGTATAGATAGGAGTGGGCAAGGTTTGGATTGTGTGGTTTCTTTGAAGTGGAAATGGCGTAGTCTAAAAATGGGGGTCTTATTAAAGAAAAATAAAATCTAGCAACCAATAACACAAATTCACACAACAATAATTTTCTTGATGGTTTATTTCAAATTCTCAAAAAAAAAATTTACAAAACTATGATGAGTATAACCTGATCTTGAGTTCTCATACAATTTCCTTCAAAAAAATCTCCTAAAAATTTCCCCAAAAGATAACTACAACTTTCCTTTATAGTCTCAACTTTTAGGAAGTTGAATTGTTTCAAGATTAGGCAATTACAACAATTGAAACAACCCGCACGGTAGAAGATCCAATTCAAACTAGAAACTTTGTATGGTTCAGATCACTATCAGGTTCTCGAAAGTAATTGGTTCAAGGGGAAAAATTTGCATATCCAGTTCACTAATGGAATCCCTCAAGTAGTTAGTTTAAATGGAAAACTTTGCATGTATTGTTCACTAGCGAAACCTCACAATTGTAAAAATTTGGTTCTGTGAAAACCTCGCACTCTATACCTTGCTGATATAATTATTTCATTATGTTGTCCTTACAAATTTTTTGGTTGCTTATTGAATTGAACCTTTTGATTAGTGCATGTGTTTAGTTCAATAGTATTTTCCTGTAAATTAGTCCCAACTTGCAACAAAAACTCAAGAATGCTCCTGTAGAGAATTCTATGCCATTGCCTTTCTTGTGCCTTCAATTCCTCTTCAAACCTTCATCCATGAAAAATGGGTTTTCTATTGCTCAAATCCTCGTGTCATAGAATTAATTTCATATTCTTTATTTTTCGTTCTCCAATATGGTATGCCTGCCTCTATTCATCCCATCAAAAAGCAATTAAAACAATTAAAATATCCATTACCAATTTACCAGCAGCCCACTAAAGATAAGAATTTTAATTTTGTTCTTAGATCCTTTTGACTCTCAAAAAAGCAAAAAAATCAAGGCAAGCTTGGGCACCCATATCCTTGGCCCCTATTTTTTAGGGATCATGGCGGGGTGTTTAAAACTCAATCTTTTCAAATCCCAACGCCTCATATAGCTTTTTAGGTAATTTGCAATTAAAAGATTTAAACTGCTTTTTCTTGCTTTTTCACCCACTATGACAACTTGTCAATGTGTAAAGGAAATTTATTTGACAAGTTTAATTAATCAAAGATAAATCATTGGCCACCCTTCAACATGAAATTCAAACCAAAATTAATTTACTCCAAAATACAAAAATTCTCAACAAAATTAACCTCTTTTTGATTGACATAGGATTGCTAACTGCCATGGATGCTACTGCATCAGGTGTGTCTCTATATAGTTATCCCTATAATAAGGAAGATAACTCTCCCCCATATCAATATAATGTTAATATTGAATTCATAATCATTTTATTATTATTAAAGGTCACCTCATCGAAGTGATCTACTATTGTTCTAATTTTTACATTTATTTCAACGTAATATCTTAATAAATTGTCACCAAACATAAGGATCTTGTTCAATGTATGAAAGAATTAAAAAAATCTATGCACTCTATATTGATGTCCTAGTTTCAATAAAAAATAAATAAATTGATACATACAAAAAAGTTAACGTTATGGAATAAAACCACTCTAAGTTATAATTATTGTGAATTAAAATATTAATGATAAATAATAACAAAAAATTGTGAACAATATGCATGCACTAGATATTAATGTTAGTGATCTATCTTTAATTTTTTTAAATTTTTCATATTTCTAATAAAAAATGTTTTATGGAATAAATATCACTCGTTAAAAATACTATAAAGTATAACAACTTTTTTATTAAAAAAATACACACACACACACACACACAACAAAATCTAAAAAATCACTAGTTCACATCATCTTCAAATTCTTAACAATGTGCGTATTCTAATTGATAGAAAATGATTTCAATGTCCCACTTAGGCCAAAATGTAGGTGAAAATGTGGGAGACACTATTGTGGGATCACCCAAATATGTAAAAAACTAACATAAGTTAAATGGAAGGGAGGCAATAACCCTACTCACACCTTTCAATTCACTTGGGACACTAGCATGTGTAATAGTGTCCCATAAATTTATTTATTATTCTCACCTAAATGATTTCCTTTTCCAAAACCCTAACCCTAATTTGTACCCAACAAGTAGACTATCCCTAATCATACTTATTTAAGTGGACTTACCTAAAAGGAATGAATTTTATAACACCTACACCTAGACCTATACAAACCTTCCTTTTTTGGAATCACCTAGGGCATCCTTTGTTGTTGTTGTTGTACACCATTCTATTGTTACATCTCCATAGACTGACAGCATAGGGTCATATGCCTACCAACTTTTTCATTACTTAATGTTAAAACATGTCATGGGATTTTGACTAAGGTAAGCTCCAAATGTGCCATAGGCACCCCTTTTTCCTCTCTTTTAATAAGATGTTTTGCAATAGTTGAGATAGGTACTAAGAGTCACAAGTCTTTGACATCAACAAGTATAAAAGATATGACCATGAGGGTATGAGATACCAACATGTCTAGAGTAAACTACTACACCCTTGGGGACACTACCAACTATCATATTTTTAGAATATGATTTTATTCCTCCTACTATCTTCTCAACCTTCCACATCTTCTATAAATATTGAACCAAACAAATTTCCTCTAACTCTATCCTCTTTTCTTTTTTAACACTAATATAATTTCAACTCCCACATTTCATGTAAAATTAAGTAATGAGGAGTGTGATAAATGGATTTTTTTCCATAATTCTCCTAGGGTTATAGACCTTATTAATAAAAAAAGGTCAAGTCATAAATACAATTGGTTTACTTGGACCAATTGTAGGTTGGGTGGTGATAAGAAACTTAGCCGTTTAGATAGGTTTTAAATCTCCCCCAACCTACAATTGATCCAAGACCATGTGGGGAATCTTGTGAAAGTTGACTACTCCACTACCCTCTAAGACCATTTCCCTATTATTTGTGAGTTTTCTAGAGAGAGTGTTATCAAGGAGGATTCTTAGTTGCACTTTAAACTTAATACTTTCCATCTTAAAATACCCTCTTGTGTTGATGCTTTGGTTGGAATTTGGAACTCCATCCCTAAAATGAAAGAAGGCGAATCTTATAGGGAATGGTGGTAGGTTGCTATTTCCCAATGTGCGGATTTCTTATGTGTTTTTGGTAAGAGAGTGGCTTGGCATCGAAGACATAAAGAAAAATCTCTACAAGGAAAGATAGGGAAGAATAGGAGGTTACTTAACCTTAATCTAGATGACATTAATATTCAAACTTCCATAGCCACTATTAAAACTCAACTTCATAAACTTGATATGTACAAGGGACAAGGAGTGACAAAGCTAGATTACATTGGTGTAAAGAGGGTAACAAAGGTTATAAGTTTTTTTTTACTACTTAAACTATAATCATAAAAATGAGTATATTGGATCAATTCAAGATGAGAATGGAAAGATTTATACAAACCCCCAAGAGATCAAATTCAAATTCCAAGACTTTTATGAGAATTTTTTTAGAGAGGAATCTCATTGGAATGATGTTCAATTGATATTAGTAAAATATCTTTCAAGGAGCCATTCTTAGAAAGGTGGACCAAGAGTACAACCATTTTCTTGATTGTGACCTCTCCATCGAAGAGTTGGAACATGGCATTTTTTCTATGGCTCTAAACAAAAGCCTAGGGATTGATGGGTTATCAATTGAGTTTTACCAAACCTTATGGCAACATATTAAGGATGATTTTTATCTAGTATATTTAAAAGTTGTGAGTCTAGGGTTGTTGGGGTCAAACATTAACAAAGGTCTAATCAAGTTTCTATCAAAAGGGAAAAATTTAGACCTTATTTCTAGATGGAGGCCCATTACATTGCTTAACACCTCTTATAAAATTATTGCTAAAGCCTTATCCACTAGAAATAAATTGGTGGCTAAAGGGATTGTTAGACTGAAGCAAACAAGGTTTTTTGGTGGTAGATTTATACTTAATAATTTAATTTTGGCAATGGTAAAATAGTGAGTGGGCTGAGCAAACAAGACAAAATGCATTATTTGTCAAGCTTGATTTTGGTAAAGCCTATGACAAGATAAGGTGGAGACTTATTATCAAGATGTTGCAGTGGTTGGGATTCAATCCCAAATTATGTAAGCATGTTCAAATTCTTTTTAATGAGGCAAATGCTCAATTGGTGATAAGTAATTCTGTGTATGATACTTTTCTTTTACAATGGTCAATTAGACAGGGCTGCCCTTTATCTCCATTTCTTTATGTTCTAGCTGCTGATACTCTTGGTTATTTGCTGAAAAGATACAATCATATGAATCTCATTAAGGACATTTCTATTCCTAACAATACAGTTGCGTTAAATTCATAACTTTTGTTGATGATATTTTTCTCTTTATTCAAAATTTTGAATCAGAAATCAAGAATGTTCAATAGGTTTTAAATGTGTATTGTGAGGTTTTAGGCTAAAAGTTGGCTTATCATAACATTGAATTCACATTGATCAAGTCCAATTTAGTCCCAAATTGGATTCCTAAGAAATGGAAACAAATAAAATATGGGCAGATTACAAGGTATCTTGGTATACCATTTGGATTAGGAGTCACACTTCATGATATGTGGAATTGGTTTCTTAGAAATTTGAAAAATAGAATTTTAATTGGGGGAATAAATTCTTTTCTTTAGTTGGAAAAATAAAAGTTATAAATCAAATATTCTAGCCTCCCATGTTTATTACTCTTCTTGTTGGATGCCCTCCAAAAGAGGCTATATGAAGACTTAAATAAACTCATTTGCCAATTTTTATGGTCAAGCTTGGATGGAAAAATGATTTTTAGGTCCTCCTCTTGGCTACATTGTATACAACCTAAATGTAAAGGGGGGTTGGGCATTTTGGATCCGAAGATTCAAGGGACTTGCTTATGTGCTAAGTGGGTAATAAGAGTTGTGTTATGAGATGAGCAATGGAAAATTCTGGTTCAACATCGTATTTCTCAGGCTCTTGTGAATAACAAGTGGCAAAATGTGCCCGATGGCTGGATAAAATCATTCTCGCACAATTTTTTCGTGTTAAAGCTTCTTTCTCACTACAATCTTTTTGGAAGGCCTGGAAACAAGTTTTCAAGTTTCTAAATTAGAGAAGAAACTCTTTACAACATGGTTTCAACTTTTCTACTTCTTCGATTTGGTGGAACAAACTTGTTCAATATCATGGATAGCCACTTGCGATCAACTTTCCTAAAAAATCTCTATACTTCTTCAAAAAAGGAGTGAATCAATTTAATGATATTTGGAACTTTGATTCTTTGGATTGGGCCAATTGGAAAGATGCCAAGGATGTCTTTAATCTAAATAATAGGTTTACAAGATTCTTGGTTTTTATGAAATTGCTAGTTCCTATAGAGCCCCTTATGAAAATTTGCACATCCCTACACTACACCTTCTTCAAGGATTGGTTGTGGATTGACAATTTTTTTTTCTCATGTTTCCCTCTGAAGAAGATCTACTTTAAGCTTCTTTCAAACATGAAATTGAACCCAAGTCTTAACAACAAATGAAATTGTAGAATTCAAGAAAAGAAATGGAGAAGTCTTAATGCCCAAACTTGGAAATCTAAGGCTGAAGCTAATTCTCAAATTTTGGCTTGGAAAGTCATACATTATAAGTTTCCTATAGGGGATAGATTAAAGAATTTGAAGCTCCAAATAACTAAATGCCCATTCTGTCAACAAAGTGAAAGCATAAAACATAGTTTTTGAAAGTGAAAAAAAGTGGAATATAATTTTTGGTCTGCGGTTTTTAGTTATGCATTATAATGGAAGGAAGCATTATTTGGTTATAGAATTCATGATAATTTAGTTGCAGATACTATGAGATGGTGTATTTTATTATATCTATGGAAAATTAGATGTTTAGTAGCAGTGTTTCCAAACCACATTTTGCATCAAGAAACACACATTCTAATGTTTTACTTTGACATCATGTTTCAATTTATTGTTTTATGTTCATAGTGAGAGAGGGGACTCAAAGATGGTGATTTCAACAAGAAGTTGGAGGAGATTAAACACCAGTTTCTACAACTACATGGGGGGAAGTTTTATGGTGCTAGACAATTTCAAAACTTCTTTAAATTTAAAGTCTAATTGGTTTTGAGCCCACTACTGTACTTTTGGCTAATTTTTACCTGGGTTATTGTGTTTGTAAACCTTGACTAGAGTTACAAGTATTTCCTATTTTTTGTTGTTGCTTTGTTATGTGTTATATGCTATTTTGCTGGCTGCATACTCACAACTCAGTTATTTATTAGTTCCTCATAGCTTGGTTTTTGTATTAGTCTGTGTTGTTAAGTAGCTAAGTTATTGTAGTAGTTTGAGTTGTTAAGTTGTTGTTTGAACTATTGTTCTTAATTCCTTCTTTCTCAATCCCTTTGTTGGAATAATTTTTTTATCATTCTATTTATATCATTTCAACTTCATTCACTATATATATATATATAATTGATTAATTATTAAATAAATTAATACAATTTTAATAATTAAAAGTAAAACAATTATATATAAATATATTAGTACTTGCCTTTAGGCAATACTATTGCAATGAGTTTTGTTTTTCAAGTAGTTAATTAGTTATTGTAAGTGTGGAAAAAGTAAACTAAATACAATTAAATACACCTCTTAATGAAACATTGTATCAAGATTAAACATGAATTAAACTAATTTAAAATAGAGAAAAGCTTGAAAGCGTCTCATTGTCTCCTATCTCCAAAGATTTATGAGTCACGGGAAGGCTCTCAGATTTGAAAAAGTACTATGACTATTAAAATGCCTATTCAGAGAACGAAATGATGCTAAATGTTGTGATGTGATTATTGCTAATGATTCCTAGATGATATGGAGCTACCGTAAACTATCCTAATGAAAACCTGCTAAATGGAAGCTAAAATAAAAACTAATGATGCTACCGCGATTCTAAATCTACTGATGCTATGATGCTATGCTAATATATGCTAAATGATAATTGATGCTAATGACAATGCTAATGCTTAAGATGCTTGAGTGCCAAATCCTGCAGAGTAAGTTTGCATAAAAGATGATAATTCTCGGGATCCATTCTTTGCTTCAGAAGGCTATATATATAGATTTCCGGCAGCAGTTTTGCATAGGGGTAACACAACAAAGGCTGAGATTCAATCTAGAGATTTGAATGGTAAGAGATGAGAAGGTGGAGCTGATTATGGGGATTGTTCCTCCCCATGAAAACACTAGGCAAGATGAGAGGAAATATTTGAGGAAGAAGACTGAGAGGATTGCCTACAAGTTTGTCCCTGAGGCTTTTTCCATGAATACCAGTTAAATTAATTAGATTTTAAAAAATCTAATTTTATTGGTTAGTGAATAGAGGGATATTTGATTTATGCCTTTATTTAAATATTTTTGATTTATTTAAATTAGCAAAAAGGAAGATAAATAATTTAAATAAATAAACTATAGAAGTTTGTTTATTAAATTAAATAGAAGAAGTATGATAATTAAACAATAAAGTATAAAGCTTTATTTATTTAATTAAGATTGAATATGATGTAATAATTAAATAATGCGGACTATAAAGTTGTTTATTTAATTAAAACTGAAGAAATAGGAGAATTTAGAATGTGAACTATTTAAATAAATATTTAATTTATTTAATAGTAGATGAATTTGAATATGATATTTAAATAAAATTTGTTTATTTAAATAGGATGAAAAATAATTGAATCAAGATTGAAGAATTATGATGAACTATTTAAATAAATATTTCCTATTTATTTAATAGTAGAGTATTTTAAGGATTAATTAATTAAATAAGTCATATTTAATTAAACAGATTTCTCCAAACCATTTTTAGGTGTATACATTTTGCCCCTCTTTGAAGTGATGTGTTTATGCGTTGCTTTAAAGAAAATTTTGTGCTACTGCTGTTAGTATTGACAAAAAAATTTTAGTGTGCCCCATACATTATTTTTAGGTGATTGATGGATATATATGCCCCCTCGGGAGATAAATTAATGAATTTTTTATTTTTTTGAATTTTTCAGAATTTTTCAAATTTTTATGATTTTTTGATGATTTGATGATGAAATAATTTATTTCCCGATAATTGATGTAGAAAGTGGCCCTGGATGAATTTCAATTAATCTCCCCTTTTAAAAATTAAATTAATCCCATAAAAATCCCTTTTTAAATAACCTATAAAAGGGTAAAAAGGTCCTTTTCAACTTCATTTGTACATTTTGAATTTTGAAAATTTGGTGAGAGATTTTTGTGCCACTTGGAGCGAGATGCCGATTCCATATCACACCCACCATTTCGAGTGTGTATGATGACAACAGCGGCTGACTGCGTTTGGACCTCCGATATGACCATTTTTTTGTCTTTATTTTCGTGCATTTTCCTCGTTTTTTGTGTATTTTTGGATTTTTTGATTTTTAATTCCTTTTAGCGCTTTTAAAATCTGTTGTAGCGCTTTTAAGTTCCGTTGTAGTGCTTTAAGTTTCGTTGTAGTGCTTTTATAATTTTAGCGCTTATGAGTTTTGTTTTAGTGCATTAATAGGCTAGATTAGTGCTTTACAAAGTTTAGCGCTTAGGATAACCGTTGTAGCGCTTATGTAAGATACATTAGCACTTTTGGAACTTTAGCACTTAGGTTCAATTTCGTAGCGCTTAAGCTTCCTGTTTTAGCGCATTCAAGGTTTTAGCGCTTTGACCCAAAGTGTTAGCGCTTTAACCAAATAGAATGGCGCTTTTGATAAAATGGCACTTTGTCCGTTTGTAATAGCATTTTTGTCTGATGAAATGGTGCATGCCATTTTTTTAGCGCTTTGAATTCCTTTTTTAGTGCATTCAAGTCAAAGTGTTGTGATTTTTGTCAATTTGTTCTTGATTTTGTCGATTTTTGATTGTATCAGTTGTTGGTTTGATATGATTGATTTGTCTAATCAAATACATGATTTTTTGACCTCATGATAGGTGAGGTCTAATGTTTGTTTTGATGATAACTATCCTTATGATAGGCGAGGAATAATTATGATTGACATACTTCATGATAAGTGAGGCTGATTTGATGCATTGATGATTGACCTCATGATAGGCGAGGTGGATTTGATGCATTGATGATTGACCTCATGATAGGAAAGGTTCAATGATGTTTTCTCATGAGATTTGATCAAAATTCTCACCAAGAGCTAATTGGATTTGATAGGGTAATTTTGATGTTTTTGATGATTGACATGAATTTATTGACTTTGATCTTTTTATGATAATAGGAGCAATTGGGGAACCTCCAGGTTCGAGAGTGTTTCCCTTGGACATTTGATCTTATAGCACAGTTGGCACAACCTAAGATGAATATTATCACACATTTTGGATTGTCTCCTCCTCTATATATGCCCCAGATTAGGATTAATCGGGGTTTGTTGACAGCACTAGCCGAGAGGTGGCATAGCGAGCACAACACCTTTCATCTTCCTACTGGTGAGATGACAGTCATCCCAGAGGATGTATGGTGGATTCTGCAGCTTCCGATTGTTGGGGATATTGTCATATATGATTCTATAGAGCAGGGTGGGACTAATGCCCTTCGTAGAGTGTTTCAGGATGATCATATTGCTGGAGAGTGGATTCCATGGTGTAAGATGGTTGATTCATACGCCAATTTTCCTACAATACTTACTAGTTTCATTAGAGGATTCCTTAGTCCTGATCACAGGTCTAAGGGATTCTCAGTTGGTTGGGGCTGAGTTTTAGAGAGTATGGTTGTTCATGGCATTGGATTTTCTTGGGGCATGTGTATGCTTGCCCATTTATATCATGATTTACATTTAGCTATGTATCTCAGTGGTCAGAGTTTATTGGCTAGCGTTACTTTGCTTCAGGTATGGGCGTGGGAGCACATAGATGTCACGTGTCCAGTTCTAGTTAGACAGAGGCTATCCATGAGACCTTATGTGTTTAGATATTCCGACCAACTTACTCAGTCCAGATTGGGTAAGTTGGAGTATTGGAGGAGAGTTATTGACAACAGAGTCTGTGACATGGCATCCCTACCTAGATTGTGATCATTGGGATGATGATGATATTCAACTACCATTTCTTTGTCAGTTGATGATCCTGATTGGCCGTGCTCGTCTAGTACTGGAGATATTTTTGATCAGATGGGTGTTCAAATAGTATGGGATGGTACAGAGTATGCCCTAGGGCGTTGCTCAACACGCTCCTTGTCAGTCAGATACTGCAAATTGGGGGCCTTGTTTGTCGTATGTTGCTACCGTTTAGGAGTATCAGGATTTACAACCATTTGAGTGGGACATTCGGCTAGACATTGTCGAGCCTCTAGTTACAATAGACTATGCTGAGTATCTGGCTCTGCTTCCTTTCCCTCATCTTACCATTCCAGATGAGCCTGCCCCATTACCCGTAGAGGAGGACGTTCTCATTGTGCATGGTCAGAGACAAAGGAGAGAGGATGTTGGTGTGGTTGGTGAGGTAGATGTTAATTTTGAGGAGGATGTTGGTGTCGAGGAGGATGTTGGTGTTGAGAGAAATGGAGATGAGAGCAATGAGGATGATAGATTTGATAGTGGAGAGGCTACAGGTGGGTCAGAACCTGTTTTAGATTTTCCAAATGAGACTATGCCTCGTAAGAGGCAAGATGTGGGAGGTGTTTCAGAGTAGTTGCACATAGCAAATCTTCAGGTTCAGTTAGAGACTATTCAGGAGCAACTCATTCAGGCACAAGGTTTACTAGAGAAAACCCAGGCTCAGATGCAAGCATAGGCCCAGTTGCATTCAAAGGCTCTAGCATCAGTGCATGCTCAGTTAGCCACAACTCAGTCATAGATTGCAACATTGACAGTCGAGAGGGATGCGGCTAGGCAGACTGTAGGGGTAGCCTAGGCTCAGATTACTTCTTTGACAGTTGAGAGGGATGCGACCAGGTTTGTAGCAGAGGGTGCTCAGGCTTCTGCCGAGAGATTATAGAGACTCACAGATGGTACCTCCTTGGTAGATTATATGCAAGAGGTTGCTCGTATTGGCGAGGAGATTGAGTTTAATAGAGTGAGATGTTATGAAACAGTTCCTTCCGAGCAGAGAGTCAGCTATGCCTGGTATCATTCTGCCAGGTCACATTCCAGGACTGTCAGTGTGGGTGTTACATAACCTCTACATAGAGATCCCAGGGATCCTGGTTCCTCTGGTGGTAGGGGTCCTGATCCTGCGATGCCTACATTGTCTGGAGCTAGCAACACATGATTGTTATCTGTGTTACATTCGATATGTGATGTACACTTCGATTATTTTGATATACAACCATTTTTGATGTTATATCTTTCTTCATTTTAGACATCATTGTATACTTGACATTATGATTTTGATATATATGAGATGCAGTGGATTCTTCGGTCTATTATGTGTTCTATATGATTCTCTGATGGATGCATTTTCTTCTATGTTCTATATGCTATGTGATGGTTTTATTGTTATGATGGTATGCTTTGATATGATGTTGTTCTATTTATGATGTGCATAATGGTAATGTATGGATGCATGTTATATGGATACATGATGTATATGGATTCATGATTATGGATATGATGTGTTTAAATGATATACTATATGTTATGTAAATGAAAATATATGATGTAATAAAATGGATGAAAATGTTGAATGATATATGATGCAATAAATTGATGGACTTTATGATAAAATGGATGGATTATATATGAATGTGTGATATGTGATATAATAAATGGATGAATTTAATGAGATATGATGATGATGTATGTTTGTGAAAATGGTATGATAGAGATATATGTTTGTTGAGATTTTCGTTATGATATGATGAGAATGCAAAATGATTTGATTGAAATGTATGAATGATGAAATGATGATGTAAATGCTTTTAATATATGTAAATGAATATGATGATGCAACTATATGATCATGATGATGTTTTTGTTAATGTCAAGTATACTACTATTATGAGAAAAGATAATCGTTTAATGAATGATTCACCAATTTTGTAACAAATACTTTGTAGATGTAACATTATTAGGAATGCATCTATTTTACCATGCAAATCTACATGTAAATATTGGCATTTTAACAGTACTTTTGTGCTTTGTATCATCATTGAGCTTTTAATTTTTTTGAAAGTGAGTACAAGCATCAAAGGTATAATCTAAACCGATGATGATTTGAGTACTACTTTCATGATTTTTGATATTGCAAGCGAACACAAGCATCGAGGTTTAATTAAACCGAGATGACCTGAGCATTTCTTGCACAAACAAACAATAATTAACCACTTTCCTATGTGAATTGGAATGCCATCCATGATACTTTGTAGAGTAATTTGTAGAGCATTTCCCATGACGATTCACACAATAATTATGATTAATTCACAGACAACAGACAAAGAAAATACCATTATTTTTCTTGGCTTCTCTAGTTCAATACATCATTGAGTTGCTCCAAAGAAATGATAACAATGATCAAATTACAACTTATCCAAATTTTGCTTAAAGTATTTCAATCATTATTCAGATTAGATCATCCATCCTGATTTTGTGATGTTTTTGTGTTTTCAAGATTTTGGATCAAACTAACCTAAAGACCTATCCTAGGGGCCTAGGGGGATGATCAAAGATTAGCCTTGCCTATGTTACACACGTAGAGACCACGTAGTTCGACTGACACAAACTCATATTTTTGGCTTTTTTTTAGACTGACTTTTTGACTTATTTTTGGTTTTTCTGTTGTGATATGGATGTTTGATGTGTTTCTGATGGTGATTGATATTCCATGTTGGTTTGTGCTTCAATTTTTGTTTTTGTCTAACTGTTGTTTGTCCATTTGATTAAGCTCAAGTTTATGTTTCCCCCAATGATTTCTAGATGTTGCCCCCAAGCTAGGGTGAGACATGATCACATGATATGATAGGATAATGGATGTAAAATGATGGTGGAAGTAACGACCATGACATGTATCCAAATATATAGGAGAGCTGATTTGAATAAAAAATAGTGCCTATTACCAGGTTTTCACCATATGTTTTTATTGCACTTTTTGATTCTTTTTTTTTTGTCACTAGGATGCCTGTTTGCCAGGTTTTCATCAAGGTAACCATTTTCTGAAACTTAATTCATGCACTAAGTGATTCAAGTATAGAACTTTATGAGATGGATACTGTTGATAGGTTCATCAAACAGATCACCTTTAGGTGTTGACAATTGATATGCTCCTGATCCATACACTGATGTGATTACAAAGGGACCTAGCCAATTAGGTTCAAAATTCCCTTTCTTTTCTCTATCCTGCTGATTCCTAGGGTTTTCCTTTAGGACCAAATCTCCCACTTGAAAGATTCTAGGTTTTACCCTGTGATTGTAACTCCTTGACATTCGTTGTTGGTAGGCCTTCAAATGATTAACTGCTTGCTAACAACGTTCATCCAATAGTTCCAGTTCCTATAGCCTAGAGACTTTGTAATCCTCATCTGCTATGATACCCGTCAGTGAAACACAAAGTGATGGTATTTCTACCTCAATTGGTAGAATGGCCTCTGATCCATACACCAAGGTGTATGGTGTAGCTCATGTTGGTGTTTTGATGCTGGTTCTATAGGCCCATAGTGCAGGATTTAACTGAACATGGAAATCATGTCCAACATCGTTTACCGTCTTCTTTAGTATTTTTAGGACTCTCTTGTTTGAGGCTTCTGCTTGACCATTTCCCTATGGATAGTATGGTGTTGAAAAATGATGTTGAATATGGAATTGTTCACATAATTCCTAGACGTCCTAATTTTTAAAAGGCCTACCATTGTCTGTGATAATGGATTGAGGTACCCCGTACCGACAGATGAGGTAGTTGAGTATAAAAGATGAAATCTGTTTTCTAGTGACAGTTGTCAAAGGAACTGCTTCTATCCATTTTGTGAAATACTTTGTTGCTGTGATGATGAACTTGTGCCCATTAGACGAAGAAGGATTTATTTTCCCTACCAGGTCCAGTCCCCATTAACAAAAGGGCCATGTGGATGTGAAAGGTTGTAACTCTTGTGTTGGCACATGAATTAGATTACCATGAATATGACATTTCTGACACTTTTTAACATATTGATAGGCCTCCCTCTCCATGTTTGGCCAGTAATACCCTAAACAGAGGAGTTTCTTAGCTAGGGTTAGCCCACTTGAATGGGTCCCACAAATACCTTTGTGGACCTCTCGTAAGGATGTATTAGATTCATGGTGCTCTAGACACTGGAGAAGAGTACCATCTAGACCTTGACAGTAAAGGATGTCAGCGATTAATGTATGTCGCGTAGATTGACAGATAAAGTCATGCTTTTGGTTTCTAGAGAGATCAAGAGGAAGAATTATATCTTTGAGGTAAGTGTAGATCTCTCCATATTGTGAGGGTTGAGTGTTGGTTATTTTGCATATGGTCTGTGAATTAGGATTATTGTAGTATGCAGTATTAGATACTTGTTCAACCATAAACTCATATCAAACTTTCTTTTTTGATAATTGCAAAAGGGAGACAATTATCGCCATGGCATCTGCAACTTTGTTTTCTGCCCTTAGTATTTTCTCAAACTTGATATCCATGAAGTACTTTTTAAGATCGTCTATCATTTGCTTATAAGGCATGAGCTTCTCGTCTTTTGTTTGATACTCGTCATTTACTTGATAAATGACAAGCTGTGAGTTCTGATACACTTGCATTTCTGTGATTTTCCATTCAATAGCTACTTTGATGCCAATAATCAATGCTTCGTACTTAGCTATATTGTTTGTACATGGAAACATTAACCTATAGGATCTTGGAATGGTGTGTCCTTGAAGTGTGACAAATAGAGTCCCTACACCAGCTCCTCTTTGTGTATATGATCCATCAAAATAAAGCTTCCATTGTTGTGTTGTAATATTTAGGGTGTCAGCATCTAGAAATTCAATGTTCATTGGATGATGATCCTATAATGGAGCTTCAGCTAGTTGATCCGCTATTACCTGTCCTTTGATGGCTCTCCTGTCGACATATTGGATGTCAAACCCGCTTAAGATCATGACCCATTTTGCAAGTCTCCCTATTAGAGAAACTTTACTAAGTAGGTATTTCAATGGGTCTATTTTCACTATGAGCTTGACTGTATGAGTCAACATGTAGTGTCACAAGTATTGGGTTGAAAATACCACTGCCAAAAAATCCTTTTCTATGAATGTATAGTTTATTTCATATTTGTTGAGAGTCCTGCTGATCTAGTAAATTGCTTGTTCTTTTCCTTCAGAATCCTCCTATGCTAATAGATCTCCTAAAGATATGTCAGTTGTTGCGATATACAGTAATAGTGGTCTTTCTGGTATGGGTGGCATGAGTATTGGAGGTGACACCAAATACTGCTTTATCTAACTAAAAGTTGTTTCACAGTTATGATCCCATTTGAATGAAACATTTTTATGAAGTAGATGATTAAATGGGTGACTCTTATCTGTCAGTTGGGAGATAAACCTCCTGATGGATTGTAACCTGCCTTGTAGGGACCGTAATTGACTAATATTTTTAGGCGGAAACATCTCCATTATTGCTATAATCTTAGCTGGATCCACTTCAATACCTTTTTCTGACACTATGTAACCAAGAAGTTTTGCTGATATCACCCCGAAGACACATTTCTTTGGGTTCAATTTTACATTGAATTTTCCAGTCTAGTGAAGATTTTATCAAGTATTTCTAGATGTCCTTCCCTAGTGTGTGATTTTTCTAAGATGTCATCCACATAATCTTCCATGAAAGTATGCATCATGTAATGGAAAATTGTGGTCATTTCCCATTGATATGTCGCACCTGCATTTTTCAATCCAAAGGGCATGACATTCCAGAAGAATGTACCCCAAGGGCAAGTGAATGTCGTCTTTTCTTGATCTTTAGGTACTATTTTTATTTGATTATATCTTGAGAAGCCATCCATTATAGATAACATGGCATGTCCTTCTGTTAGATCAACAATTATGTCAATGCTGGGCAAAGGAAAATCATCCTTTGGGCATGCCTTGTTTAAATCCCTAAAATCCATGCATATTATGATGCTATTATTAGTTTTGGATACTCGCACAATGTTTGAGATCAATTATGCATAATCTATGGACCTGATAAAATCTACATCCAATAATTTCTTCACCTCAACTTTAACCATAAGGGCGATGTGGGGATGCATCATTCTCAATTTTTTTTTGACCGGTTTGATTCCCTTTGGTAGTGATAGATGATGCATTAGGAGTTGTGGATGCAATCCTGGCATGTTAGAATAAGACCATGCAAAATTTATGTGTTGTTGCTCAAAGAATCTGGTGAATGCAGGCTTCTCCTGTTCTGTCATGGATGTTGCTAGATGTAAGATCTTTTCCTTTTCAGTTGTTCCTAGATTTATAGACTGTGTTGGCTCTACCAATATCGATGATCTGTCATGGTAATGCTCTGGGAGAGTGTCAAATCTTCCATCCTTTAGTGCCTCAGAAAGGTTTTCACTATTGGATACGTTCTTTATTTTTCTCTATTCAAAGTCTAATGCTGCCTTAGAGAGGTTTTCACCATTAGAATTATTTTTCCTGTTATCATTTTTGCAACTGAAAGATTTGGCACCCTCCTGTTGTAAAGCATTGATATGAGTGTTATGGATAGTACTTGTATCATTTTTGTCACTGCAAAGATAATTTATGATGGCATCATCATTTGAAAAGACTGGTATAAGAATAGTTTGGTGGGTTCCCAATCAATAAGTTCGGGGTGCATTAAAGGTAACAAGTCATTAGATTGAATAAGGTCAACTGTTGTGAGTGTCATGATAGCTAGCTAGTCAAATTTATTGGTAGGAAGTTTGAGGTCTATGACAGTACTCATCTCTAAGTCTTTTGACTCACTCGATGTCTGATCGTCCTCACTTGAGTCATCGATATTTTTTGATCCCATAACAAATGTTCTATTTCTTGAAATTTGTACCTCCTCTCGTAAGGCTGTATATACTTGGATAACATCAATCTCTTTTTCAGTATAGGATGTACTAGATAGATGATCTCCCATTCATATTCGTTGGAGTTTGTGTCAGAGCCATCTCTCATTTGTAGTATCCTTTCTACTGCTTTTTTGGTTTCTTCCTCTTTTTGTTCAGTTATGTAGCCTAATCTTGTTTTGTATTTAGGATGTAATGTGAGAGGTTGAATGGGTTCAATAATACTGTCCTTTCTCTTGCTAATTGGTCCTTGACCTTCGTAGCCCATTTTCTCTAAAATGACCTTCCCCTTTCCATACTGATCTGTTTTGATGCTAACATTCGCTGATGTTGATGCTTCCTTGTCTTTGTATAGCCAATTGAGAATGGCTTTGTCTTCTTACTCATCTTTGAGTGTACTTGCTTTTATAAACCTTTCATTTAGAGCTGTGATGGGTTGCAATGAACTTGGAGTATTTAATATGGGTTGTCCATATGTTTTTGGTGATGATAGCAACTGTGATAGGCACAAAGAATGCTCAAGAGAATATTCTCCTAAGCCCTTTTCCTTTATTTGAACCTTGTCTGCAAGTTGTGATAATTCATTCATAGGACCTTTGGTGTTTGATATAGTCATGTCCACAACAGTTGTTTCTTTCTCTAGATTCTTCTTCTCAACCCATTTAGATATGAAATTGGGTTGGCTGCCAACAGTGGATGAAGTGGAAGTGTTGACTTCTCTATTATGAGGTACCAGAGTGACTTGAGTTGCTTTTAACATGTTGCAAGTCTATGGATTATTGTTGTCAGTTGATATGGTGACCTACTATCCGTTTACTGGAAATTTCAGACATTGATGGTGTGTTGAAGGTACCGCTTGCATTTCATGGATCCATGGACGACCTAATAGTATGTTCTATGTTAGATCCTTGTCTAACACTTGAAAAAAAATGTTTTTGACAATCGACCCTACTTGAATTGGAAGTATAATAAGCACTTTGGAAGACCTTTCCTCTTCACCATATGCCTTTATTGTTATTCTTCTCCTAGCATCAATGGCATTGTTAGAATAGCCTAGTGCATGAATCAGTTTCAAGGTACAAATATTTAAACCAACTCCTCCATCTATTACAACACGCTTGACATAGTGTTTATGGATCAAAACTTCTATATGCAAGGCCACATTGTGGGGATGATTTAATGATACATCATCTTGTTCAGAGAACGAAAAATAATGAGGATTGGTGAGATGTCCCACCATGGCTTGGAATTGACAAACATCCAAATTTTTAGGGACCGTTGTAGCTACCAGAGCCTGTTCCAAACCTTCTTTGTGTGATGGTGAAATTTTGAGAAGTTCTAGAATGGATATTTGCACAGGTATCTTTGTAATTGGTCCACGATATTGTATTGATGCAACTGGGGAGCATTTTTTTTGGAGGAAATTCCTTTTAGTATTACTCTGAATTTCCCCCTTGTTGTTATATTGACTTGTGGATGGTCTTGTGTTTCCCTGATTTTTAGGACGTTGATTTGATTATCAAATGTGTTTGCACTTGGCATTATGTTCATGGATTCAATGTCATTGATGTTTGTGTCATCTCTTTGATTATCAATGTCATGTTTTTCTCTACCTTGGAAAGGCAAAGACTGGTGGTGTCATAGACATAGTTTATACTTTTTCCCTTACCACTAGAAGAAGACTCTCCTTTTTCATAGTTGGGTAATGGAATGGTAAATGCAGTGTGATCATTGTTTGTCCGATGCCCTTTGACAAACACCTTCTTAGCTTCGATCAATTCTTGTATTAGGTTTTTTAGTTGCATACAATCATTTGTTTTATGTCCTTCATTCTTATGGAAATTACAATAATCTACATCGTTCCACCAGGGTGGTTTTACCTTTGGCTCCCAATTTTGAGCTTCTGGTAAAGTAATAAGTCTGTTTGCAATGAGTTCTCTCATTGTTGATTCCAACATTTGTCCTAATGGAGTGAATTTCCATCGATTGGATTGTCTTTGGTATGATGATTGAGATTCTCCATTGTTGGTGTTATTTTTTTGAGTAGTGCTCTGATTGATGTTTTGGTTTTCATTTTGATTTGTTTTGACAGTTGATGCTCACAACACTTGCTGAAGGTTTTTCAAATGGGGTAACAACCCAAGAGGGCTTAACCTTGGAGAAAACTCCCTGGTTAAGCGCCCTTGGGCTGGAGCAGTACCGGGATGGGTGACCTCCCGAGACGGGCCAGTGCTTCACCTCTGTGAGCATCACCTAGATGCAATGAGTGCTAAGTGGACCATTCGTCATCATGAGAGATGGGTTCCGATGAACCACTACTCATGAAACATGGGTCAATGAGTTTGACTCGAAACTACACGCTTGAATCCTGATAGCAATATCATAAATTGAATACTAGTTTTATATTGTCAGTTGTAGGTTCATTGCTTCCAATATTTTTGTTTTTCTACCAAAATTTTGGCTTGTTGTTGTTTCTATAGTGATTTGCATTGTTGGATGTGTCACTGTAGTGCTTAATCACTCCTCATTTGACTAGGGCTTCTTCGATTTTGAGCCCATTCTCAATTACTTTTTTGAATGTTGGGGGACATTGCAATTCGAGTCTATAACTCATCTGATCATTTAAGTTGTCTATAAGTAATTCATTCTTCTCCTCTTCAGGTATAGATTGAGGATATCTAGCGAGCAACTTTCTCCATCATTGTAAGAATGATAAGAATGTCTCACCATTTTTCTATTTCAGGTTATATAGATCCTTTATGGTTACGTCACGTGTTATGTTGAAGGAGAATTGAGAAATGAATTTGTTGACTAGTTCTTCAAAGGATCGAATCCCTGGTTGTAATTTTGAGAACCACTCCATATAATGGGCCACCAAACTCCTAGGAAATAACCTCATGAGGTATGTATCTTCTTGTGCAAACTCGAGGCTCATTGTTCTGAATTCCCTACGTACATGGTCAATTGGGTCTAATTTTCCATTGTATTTGTCGTAATTAGGAAACTCACAATGCCTTGGGAAGGGTATCATATCCACACATGGATGAAAAGGGTAAGGAAAAATGTCCTTTAATAAATTTTTTTTTGTGGTTCTTCTTTGCATGTTTTGAATCTATTGTTGTAGGCTTTGCATTTGAGCTATCAAAGCCACCACTTGATCTGTATCTAGGGTGTGGTTTGGGGTGATCCCATAATAGTGGTTTACAATTTTTGGCCAAACTAGACACTGAAATTATTATTTTTAACTAAATCTTCACATTCGGGAACCTATAGCGGCTAAACCGTGAGGAATTTGAAGATGGTGCAAACTAGAGTCTCATCAAATTTTGTTTGTAGATTCTAAAAATATTTTTTTCAAAATTTTTGGAATCAAATTGCACTTTTTTCCATCTCCCATGAAAATTGATTTTTTCAAAACAACATTTTAAAAAAAGTGACGCACGTGATAACGCGATAAACTTTTTCCATGAAGGATAAAATTCCAATTCTTTCAAATTTAGATTTGTAACTCTGATATCTAGTGCTTCCAATTGGTTAGATAGTTTTTTATTGAATATTTTCCTTAATAAAGTTTCAAAAAGTCAAACGAATTACAATTAGAACCTATAACGCCAGAACTTTTTTGTATATGTCAAATTTTTTTTTTTTTTGTTGGATCAAGGACTTCAATATCTGGTGCACTCATATTTTTAAATTTTTTTTTTGATAATCTTCTATTTTTCCACATGTGAAGAACAAAGAAATTCATTTTCGATGGAAAACCTATGTTTAATAAAACTTAAAAAACAAATACATAACAAAACCAAAACGTATTAAAATTATATTCATTGGATAGCTTGTTCCGAGGAATACCATAATCATTTGAAATAAATTTTAAATGAATTCATTTGATCCCCCAAAAGATAAATCAAAAGTGATTTTTTATCAGCATTTTGATAGGTGTAAAGGGGACGCATTTATAGGTATGGTTTAAAACTAGTGAGGTTCTATCCAAGGGGGTTTGATCTAAGGTGATTTGATCAAACCCTCTTCAATTGGAATCCTTAAAATAGAACTTTTTAAGGCTTAAATCATTATATTTTCTAAAAATATGTGATTTCAGCTAAAATTTGTTCCTCTCAGGAATTGTAAACCACTATCGTGACAGCACCTTTTGGTTTTGTTTCATTGGTTCTAGGTGTTTCCTTCAACTGATTGATGTCAAAATCTTTCAAATTTTTGACACCTAACTCTGCTAACATCAAGAGGTATTTCTCCATGTCTTGTTCTAAGACCTTTTCCATAAATTTATGAAAATTTGGGTCTTGTTGGGCATGTTGTGTATCCTCTTGTGTTATTTCATTGTTTTCATGTTGTTGGTATTAGAAAAAAAGGTTTTCTTCAGTCATGTTTAGATTTTTAGTTTCCTTCTCTCTGAGTTTTTGCCTTTGCAACCTTGTTAAGATTGGCATACAAGTTTTGGCAACTGTTTTCCACTAAACTTAGATCTTCTATGTGGTGTTAGTGTCAATTTTATTTTAATGAAGCCTAATAGAATGATGTATTCTATTGACGGGGCTAAGTTAAAATTCTTGATTACCGAGTTTTGTTTCGTGATGGTAGGATGTCAAAATCCTGATGAGGAAACTTGAATCAATAATCTAGTTTTTGTTATGATAATTGGACACTTTCTATTTTGCAAGATTGGGTTTTTTGAAAATGATTTGCTTGTAAGAACCTACTTGGTTTCAGGTTTTTATGACACTATTTGATCTGTAAAATCTTTCTGACTGGTAAAATACTATGTTTCTTATGTCAATATGTTTGACAGTTATTTCAGAAGATTCTCTATTTTTCTATTTTGTGGAAGCGCTAATACAGAGGGCAGAAGTGCTTAAACAAAATGCAAAAGTGCTAGAATTTCTAGTAAAAGCGTTGTAAAATAGAGTAGAAGCGCTAAGACAGAGCGCAGAAGCACTAAAAGACCAACTGGTAATTGACACTGGTAATGTTTGATAATGACAGAGCGCTATAAAATTAATCAGAAGCGCCAAAATAGATGCCAAAAGTGCTATTTTTGACTATGTAAGCGTTAAAAGATGGCTCAGAAGCGCTAGAATGGTCTGTAGAAGCGCTATGACACTGGAATTTTATAACAAAGTTTGGTTTGCTGTTGACAGAAGCGCTAAAATAGATGGTCGAAGTGCTATAGTTTATGTTTAATGCCAAGCAGGAGGTAGTAACATGGGTCTTCCTACTACTATGTTTGTCTTTTCTTCTTCTTCATTCAAAACGATGGATGCTATAAGAAACTGATGGGGTGTTTTGTTTTCCTCAAAAATAAATTCCCTCAAGCTACTAATAATGTCGGTTTGGTTGTTTTCAAGATGTATAAGGCTAGGTTGTATGATCTAGGTGTTATAAGGCCTGGTTGTTGAATGAGAGCTGTAGGTTTCCAAATGGTCATATGGTGGTAACTTCTTGATTTTGGATGTCAACCTAAGGTTTCCAAAGACTTGTCTATTGTAAGAATTGATCAGGTCTAGTGGAGTATTCTATGGCGGGTTGTGGAATGGAGGATTGACGAATACGTTGACTATGGTTAGATTCCTGTGAAAGAGCGCTTCTCTGAATATAGGCTTGTGAATTCAAAGGTTCTACAACATAGTCATCAGTGTAACCCCTATCGAAATCATGAAGCCTATGGAGGAATGTTCTATGATGAAGCAAAGTCTTCCTATTCTGATACAAGAAATGTCTTCTTTGCAAAAGATGTCTGTAACTAAGTAGTGTCTTGGGTTTTCTAATTCTCTTGGCAAGAGATTTTCTAACAAACTTAGCGATTTTCCAATCTCTAATCATATATTCTCAGTTTTGATTTCGTCTAATTTGATTGTATTTTTTAGGATGATCTTTTATCTAAATTTTAATGATTTTGGAATACACATCACTCAAATGAAGACAATTGTTTTTAAGAGTTGTAATCTAAATAGATAGTGTATGTTCAAAAAAACCACACATGGTCCTATTTTTACTGGTTTGATAACAATAAAGCACTTTAGACAGACCCACTCTTAATAGTCAAAAGGTCATCGTTATACTCAACAACCCACATCTTAAAATTGTGTCAACTCACACAACCGTGTCACCTCCTAGAGGGCGCCCATGTTTTTTTCTTTTCCAGGCATGTACTCAAGCTTACATTTCTTGATCCCCTGAGCAAACGGTCCGTAGCAATTATATGGTGAGTGTCTTGGGGGCAGATTCTTCCCTCCCCTTGCATTGCGAGTATTACAATGTCTGGTTACTGACTCGGTTGGATACTAAACTAGGTTCTTAGAAAGGGTTTCCGTTCAGAGCGACAATAATAGACCCCCTCAGGAGACCGCCCAACCTTTAGAACAAAGGTTTTAGGGATGGTTATCTTGCACACTTCCGACAAAAGTGGGTTTCCCTAGATTTGCTTTAAATTTTATAGTAGGGTGGAAAAACCTGGCTTTGGTTTGAACCCACTTAGGTTGTTCCCGTAGGGTGAGTAATTTTTCCCACTACGACAGGCCTTCTAAAGGATGTAATAAAAATTGAAGAATGCATAAAAAGGATGAGTCTGGCTTTTTGGATCACCCAGTTAAGGGGAGAGCATATGCCTATCAACCATACAACACATAAATCACTTGTTCAATTTTTAGAGCCCAAACAAAAATTTTCTAATCTATGTGAAGATGTTGCTTCACAAAAAGACATGGTGTTTATTTTTAAATCCCAAATTGAAAAGTCTGGTGACTACCCTAAATTGATATATTTTTAATCCAAATGAATATGTGACTATCCTAGGATTGATTCATTTTTAAACCAACTAAAGAAGTGTCTATTCTAGATCGATTCTTTTTAAACCAATTGAAGAAGTGCCTATCTTAGATTGATTCTTTTTAGTCCAACTGAAGAAATGAAATTTACTGGCCAAGGACACTTCAAATCTAGAAAATGAATTACACAAAAGCGTTATGACATTGGTTAGAAGTGCTATAGAAATAGCCAGAAGTGCTATAGGAATAGCCCGAAGCACTATAGGATTTTACAAACGCACTAAAACAAATGTTGGATGTGAACTGTCGGCCTATGCTAGAAGGTAATGATCGAAGCACTAAAACAGTCCTTCAAAGCACTATACTTTTCTTTGGAAGCGCTAAAACAAGCAAATGCGCTATAGTTTGTCTCAGAAGCACTATAGAATCTTTTGATCACGCTAAAACAATTTACGCCAAATTCCTATATGAAATCTTTCCAGAAAAACTTGTTAAAAACATGGGGTTAAGCCCCACAGTGGATGCCATAATGTAAGTGTGGAAAAAGTAAACTAAATACAATTAAATACACCTCTTAATGAAACATTGTA
The DNA here is from genome assembly GCA_007258455.2 of Sequoia sempervirens. Classification (NCBI taxonomy): domain Eukaryota; kingdom Viridiplantae; phylum Streptophyta; class Pinopsida; order Cupressales; family Cupressaceae; genus Sequoia; species Sequoia sempervirens. The sequence continues at coordinate 553,299 of VDFB02326454.1, forward strand.
TCAAGATTAAACATGAATTAAACTAATTTAAAACAGAGAAAAGCTTGAAAGCGTCTCATTGTCTCCTATCTCCAAAGATTTATGACTCACAGGAAGATTCTCAGATTTGATAAAGTACTGTGACTATTAAAATGCCTATTCAGAGAACAGAATGATGCTAAATGCTATGATGTAATGATTGCTAATGATTCCTAGATGATATGGAGCTAACATAAACTATCCTGATGAAAACTTGCTAAATGGAAGCTACAGTAAAAACTAATGATGCTACTGTTATTCTAAATCTACTGATGCTATGATGTTATGCTAATATGCTAAATGATAATTGATGCTAATGACAATGCTAATGCTTAAGATGCTTGAGTGCCAAATCCTACAGAGTAAGTTTGCATAAAAGATGATAATTCTCAGGATCCATTCTTTGCTTCAGAAGGCTGTATATATAGATTTCCGGTAGCAGTTTTACACAGAGGTAACACAACAGAGGCTGAGATTCAATCTGAAGATTTGAATGGTAAGAGATGAGAAGGTGGAGCTTATTATTGGGATTGTTCCTCCCCATGAAAACACTAGGCAAGATGTGAGGAAAGATTTGAGGAAGAAGATTGAGAGGATTGCCTGTAGGTTTGTCCTCGAGACTTTTCCCGGGAATGCCAATTAAATTAATTAGATTTAAAAAAATCTAATTTTATTGGTGAGTGAATAGAGGGATATTTGATTTATGCCTTTATTTAAATATTTTTGATTTATTTAAATTAGCAAAAAGGAAGATAAATAATTTAAATAAATAAACTATAGAAGTTTGTTTATTAAATTAAATAGAAGAAGTATGATAATTAAACAATAAAGTATAAAGCTTTATTTATTTAATTAAGATTGAATATGATGTAATAATTAAATAATGCCAACTATAAAGTTGTTTATTTAATTAAAACTGAAGAAATAGGAGAATTTAGAATGTGAACTATTTAAATAAATATTTAATTTATTTAATAGTAGATGAATTTGAATATGATATTTAAATAAAATTTGTTTATTTAAATAAGATGAAAATAATTGAATCAAGATTGAAGAATTATGATGAACTATTTAAATAAATATTTCCTATTTATTTAATAGTAGAGGATTTTAAGGATTAATTAATTAAATAAGTGGCATCTAATTAATCTATGGGACCATTTCTAGGTGTATACAGTTATTAATAAATTGACTCTCAACCAATAAAAAACAATAATTTTTTTTGTTAAAAAATAAAATTCAATTTTCCGAAGTTAACTTGTAAAATATTTAACTTTATAAATTAGAAAAAATATTTTTTGTGAATATGATTGGCTAAATTTTTTTGTGTGTTATTGACTAATTTTGAGGAAAAGTGAAATGCTATTAAAAAATTTGAACTATTAGTTGAACCATTTTTTTAGAAACATAATTATTATTTTATAAAGCTAATTTAATTTCAAAAATTCTCCAACACAAGTTGTCTAGTATTGCATTTGGCAATAGATTTATGGTGGAAATATATTTTAAACAAGTATCATTTATTTGTCTTTTTAGTATGTAATAATAGTATAGATAGGCTAGTAATAAATTAAAGATAAGTTAAATAAAAATAATAGTAATAATAAAAAAATAAATATAAATTCATATATTGTTATTATTACAAATAACTTTGATGATCATTAATAGATTTCTTTTTATTTCACATAAATTATATTATACAAATTGCTATTTAACAAAACTATTATATAAATTTTATATTTAAATAATTATTATTTAATTCTTTCTTATAATTATAATATATATGATAAATTCATACAACATATTAATATAACATAATTATTAGATAAATTTAATATTTATATAATAATTATCATTTTTTTTTTCTAATTATATTATACTATCATTTGATTTTATTTGATATTTATAATATCTTTATAATATTTCAAATTTTAATATGTAATTATTTTTATATAATATAATTAAGATAAGATTAATAATTATTAATACTAATATTTAATTTTAATAAAAAATAATATTAATACTATAATATCAAAACTAACATTTAATTGTATTCACATTAATAAAATTTACATTTATTTTTATTAAATCTAAAATACTATAAAGACAAATACTAGCCACTACGTGGCACTTGTTTTTATTTACAACATCCTTCAAGCTAAATTAATCTGAAAAGAGGATTCCATACTACCCCTCTATATATATATTTTAACCAATAATTCCAATACATGTATATAATCTTTTCATTAAAACTCATATTTTATTTTAACTTCATCGACTAATACATCCTTTGCAATGTCAAATTTGAATAAATATATATTAAATTTTCAATTGTTTGTAACGCTCCCTGCAGTTGGACCGTCCGTGACTTTTATTACACTAAAATGTGCCTTGCTTGGCTTACAATAATAATTCACAACTTTACACGAAATCAAAGATACGCCTTACCTACCTTTTTAACTCATGTCAACCATTCCACAAAAAGGGGGGCAGCATTTACGTAATATAAGCCCACATACTCAATTCTACATCCAACAATAAAAAAAACGTATAAGCCCATAAAATTATCCATAATAATAAACTAATAATAGTGTCATTTTTAGGATGATTTTAACAATATTTTAATATTCTTTAATATTTATGAATAAGTGTTAGTCAATTTTTTATAAAATTTAAAAGATAATAATATATAATTAAAAAAATGAGTGGTATAAAAATATCTTTTGAGTTGAAGGGAGTCATATATCTAACACAAGTATTCATTTAAATTAAATAATAATTTATGATATCTATTGGAAGGCGATGGCTACTATAATAGTGTGTAGTATGGAAAGCACCATAATGGGTTATGTCTATTAAAAAAAAAAAAAAATTGAATTAATGGGTTATGTCTATTAAAAAATTAATAATTTTGAATTTGTTTTTTTTCATCATTTGATCCTTCCTTCTTTGCTTCTTTGTTATATATTTTTTTATTTTTATTTTTATTTTATAAGATAATTTTATTTTATTTTAAATATATTTTTAATAATCTATTATCAAGAAAAATATATTTATAATTTTAATTTTGATTCTCAAATTTTTAAAAATTATATCAATTAATATAGATTATACTTCTATTACATTTAATTTGTATTTTAAAATATAATTTATTTGTTTTGTATTTTCAAATAATAAGTTATCTTATTATAAAATAAATTTGGAATTACTACCTAGATTCTTTAAAATAAAAATAAACAATATGTAAAGGGATTGATAAGCAATTTAACATGTCTATTTTTGTTTATAAAGTAAATGTGACAAACTCTTATTTATTATAAGATAATAAAAAAATCATAATACTAGATGTTATTTTTTTAATTATTTAAAATCTTTTTGTTCATTATTATATTAAGAGAAAAACATATTCATTATATTCATTATAATAAATTTCACTTATATAAAAATAAAAATAATAGTAATATGTGAAAGGAGATGTTTGCATGGCTAGATTGCAATATGAAAACACATCTTAAAATGTTAATTTAAATATTTTATTGCAATGTTTCATTATATTTTACCAAATAATTTATTGTTGCTTCAATATAATATTTTTGTCATGTATGTATTGTTGTACTCAAATTTTAAGTTCTCTAATTTAATTGGAAGTTGCATAAATTCTTAGAAATCATTTGTAAAAAGCCTTGATATGTAAATTTGGTAGAGTCAAAATTTTGAGAACCCCAAAATAAAAATTTTAAATGTCAAATGATCCTCATCATAAGTGATTTAGGTATGAAATCAACCATTTTAAATTGTCAAAAAAAAAGTAGTAAAGTTATAAAAAATGTCTATACGAAAATCAAAGTATATGTGCAAAGATGCAAGGGAACCCTAAAAGCCTATGTACTGTATGAAAGTTAATCTAACAAAGAAAAACTAGTCCTCTTGAATAAACAATGTCATTGAACATTACACTGGGATCAATTATGCCCTAAGGAAAGAAACTAATTTGTTGTAATTTTGTTATAAAGAATAAATTATTAGATAGTTGATCCTAATGTGTCTTACCCTTGAAGAATTGCAATTTTCTAACAAGCTAAAATGTTGTGAGAAAGATAAAATGTTGTTAAATTATAGAATTTAAATTACAAATTTAACTTGAGTATAAAACTATAAATATAAAGCAACAAATAACTTGGAGATGAAAGATATAGGTATTTGTTGAGGAAACCAATGCATCACATAGACCTATACATGTTGTGTTGGGGTCTACATGACATGAGCTATTAAAGTTCTAATCTTTCTCAAAAAAATGTATCTAATTTGCAAAAAAGTGAAACTAGAACAACCAAGCAAATCACCAATTGGTAATAGAAATGGAGATATTCAACCATATAAGATTTGTAGATAGATTTAGAGTGTAATATATCAATGAGATAAAGAGAAAGAGGGAAGAAGAGGGAGCTAACAAGTTGTTCAATTTGTCTCGAGTGGTTGCCACTAACATGGGCAAGTTGCAGGTGGTGAAACACTTGAAAATTATCATTGAGTGAGAAACTGTTGTGGGGTTTTAGTGCATCACATGGATGTATTCATGTCACACTAATGTTTGTGTTAGAAAAAGAGTGTTGTACACCTTGTATAGGAAAATAATTATTTTTATTATGTAATTTTTTTTTTTGTGGTGTTTCTTTAGAGATTTTTTTAGCCACATTAAAAGTTTATTTAGGTCCACTTGTAAAGTCATATATAACATTGGTTAGATATTTTAATTCTAGGTTGTAAACTAAAAAATATTTAACATTTTAAGAACTTAGCATCAAAAAGTAAATCCTTTAAATCGTTGAAGAGATCTATTTCAACACAAAGCCTCCTTTAGGGTTGAGCTAAGAAAAATATGTCTAGTTAAACACACAATAAATCTTAAAGAGGTTGTGATTTATATCATAAAGTCCCAACATGGAAAGGGTAAACCAAGAAACTCCACCTAGAAAAAGGATGAGTGAAACTTTCTTGTCATATATGACAAAATCTCTAGTTTGAGGATGGCTTCGGCATGGCTGGATTTAACAAAACGAATAAAGAAAAAAAAAATAGTAAACTTCTGCAAGGAATCAAGGTGAATCCCATGTGGAACCCAAGCCTTTGTGACCTATCTTTTTAACATACTTGCAAGGAGGACTTTTCCCACAAAATATCCTATTAAAGTAAAGTTTTTTAACCAATGACATATATTATCAAATTTGGGAATGGAGAGAGCCACATTAGGGCCTTTTTTAATAGACATACCTCATGGAACACCTTGGGAATAATTTTATTAGGCCATTTGAATGGGGGTACCCTTGTCAAGCATTGTCAAATTTTTTGCTCTAGCATCAACTATGAAGTGATGAAAGGTTGAGGTCATTTAAAAGTTATAAATGCCTACAAACATGACATCTTAAAGACACCACAATAGCTCTAGACTAACAAAACTAAATCTTATTTCAAAAGAAGCCATATGACATTAGAAATGTGCAAGCCAAAACCCTAACAAAACTAAAATTTTAATTAATAAATTATATAAATAAAATTTTAATAAAAAAATATAAATAAAGAGGCATAGTAAAAAATAATCTAAATAGCCGGTATTGGCATGGTGTAATGGTTTATAGGTGGCATTGTTGTTCTTGCCACCAAGGTTCAAACCCCGTTGGGGTGGTATTGTTGAATGGTTGTATCCGGTTCATAGCTCCGGTCAAAAGCGTTTACCCCTTGAATAAAAAATAAAAATAATCTAAATAGTTTTCTTGTAACTATCATATATTTTTAATTTTTTTGTAATGTTGTAGCCTGTATGTTACTCATTATTATGTCAAAAGGTGTTTCCTATAGTTACAGGAGTATGGATGTAGCATTTCCGTGTACAAAAAACATCTTTAAAAACTCGCCAGGAAATAAATCATAGTAATTAAATTGTAGTCATTGTTATTAATAGTTAATTCATAAAAACCCATGCATTCATCAAGTCCGACGTTAATAGATAGGCTAAAATGCATATCAACCGTTATTTGAATCAAATGGTCAACAAAACTCGTGGGTGTGCACATGCAATTGAGGTTCAATTTTTTTGGATTTGCATAATTATTTCTAGAACCATTTCTTGCAACTACATAGTTGCTTACAAAAAAATACCAGCATGAAACCTATAATATATAATTATTTCAAAAATATAAAAAATTGTGAATAAAATCTTTATTTCAATAATAATAAGTATAGTATAAATCTTAATAATTTAACTTTTAATTAAATAATTAAATTTATAATAATTATGTTAAATATAATAATTATAGTGTAATTTAAGTTTTTAAAATTTAACTTTATAAATATAACACAATATATAATAAATGATAAATATGAATATAATATAAGATAATTATAATAAATAATAAATAAATATTTAATATAATATAAAAATAATAGTATAATACTCAAATAATCATATAAGAACATCTATCTATTTAGAAGGAGCTGAGGATCGAAGAGCAGGCTTTGACATGGTTTTAATGGCGATGTACGATGTCATCACCTCGTGATGGTCGACGATCATCGTGGGTTTGTCATTTCTTCCCATTTTCCTCCTAGTGCCTCATTCTTTTCTTGTGTTTTCTATCCTTTTCCTTGTTTTGTTTTCCTTATTCATTTTGAAATTCACCCTGGCCTCCTCATTTCTATTGGTGGCTCATTTGTTGCTGCCCTGGAGTCGCTCGTGAAGGGTGGCCATGGACGAGAATGTGGAGGGTAACAATCTTGTAAACCCTCTTAGTGGGGTTGTCATTAGCGACCGCTCATTCAAGGACATAGTGGCGAAGAAAGGTAAGCAAGTTCTTCCCAATTCGACACTTTCTAACGGTAGGAGATGGAGAGTGTGGTTGAACCCTTGACCTAATTGGCAAACCAGGTAAGTGCCCTCTTCCTGCCTTTAAGAGAGAACTTTGGATTCCTAACGATGACATGGCTTCAGCTCTTGATTCTGAAGATTGTGCATTAAAGAATGTTGCAATTTTTTTCATTGCTTTAGACACTTCAAAAACCTCAGCGAGGAAATACCTCAACCAGTGGATGAGTAATATTTGGAATAAAAAATTGGGGGTTTTTCATTCCTTCTACAAAATGATCCAAAAAGGGCTCTTCTTAATCACTTTCAAAAATAATGAAATGCAAGAGAATGTAGTTAAAAAAGAATACTGGTTAGTTGGGAACTCAGTATTTAGGGTTGTCCCCTAGTCCTCTAATCTCATCTGTGAAGAAGTCCTTGCTCTATCTCACCTGAGGTGGATAACCCTAAAAAACTCCCATTAAGTGGAATTTCATCCCCTATCTAATGGAAAAATTTGGTAGGGTTTTGAGAATTGAAGACTCTAAGAATGCCCTGCCCCATCTAGACATGTGGGTGTCAGTTTCAATAACTCCAGGAATAGAGATCTCAAATGAGGTTGAGATCAAAATGAAGAATGCAATTTTGAATTTTCAAATAGAATTGCCTAGTGGTTTGAATGCTTGTTTCCTTTGCAAACACAAGGGGCATGTGAAAAAAACTTCCCTATAATTAAAAACCGTAATGTCTCTAGTAAAAGAAGAGAGCATCCTGCAAAGACAAATGATCTCGTTAGCACGACGAAGACCAGTGAACTCGAGAAGCCTCTGTATTCAAACCAGGCTACCCATGGTAGAAATTATAATCTCAATAACAATAATATTACTAATAATAAAAGTATAACTGACATAACCAGTGAGAATGGCATAAATGATACTAAGACTTTAGATAGCGTATTAATTCTATCATCGGAGGAAGAAATCTTGTTACTTGGGAAAGGATTGATGGAAGTTGAAAGCCCTATGGCTAAAGTTGGACTTGAAATGACTCCCAAGAGCTTGAGGCAAGAATCAAGTGCTAAACTTGACTCAAGGGTCGGTCACATCCCATTCAAGGAAAGGCTCATGCTCTGAACCATAGACTCAATGCACAAGAGCTTGTATTGGAACAGATTAAAAATCAAATCAATGTTAATAAGAAAATTCTCAAAGCCGCAAACTCTAATCTCAAGGCTCGCGAGCAAGAAACTGTTGAATCTAGAAGTATGGTAAATGCTAGAAGCAATCCTAAAGATAAATTACACAGGTCTATTAAATCTATGGAATCAGATGTAGTTCACACTGGGGTAGAGTTTGGGGATTCAAATCAAAAAATTCTGATTCCTAGCAACATAGAGGAACCTTCACATGTAACAACTTAGGGTAACCCCGAACTCCTTGATTCCCAGTGTCAACTGGACCAGATCCCAAAGGTGGCAATAGACAACTCTAAGCCAATGTCCCTTAAAGGGGAGAATAATAACCAAGCCTTAATTCTTAACTCTCATGATTGGAACTTAGAGGAGGCAAAAAAAAAAAAATTGTAGTGAGACTTGCACTCCCTAGGCCAAACAAGTTGTTAAAAGTACTTCTTCCCTACTAGGAGACTTGAGAGATAGTGGTGAGAAACAAGATCCTAAGAAAGTAATTGAACAAGAAATAGGGGGAGAAAAAAAGTCATTTGTAAAAGAGTGGCTAGGGTAGGAAAAAGAGGGAGGAATTTAAAAAACATAAATAAGCCATGATCCCCTACAAAAGAGGGGAGAAAAGAAAATGTGACTTCCCCAAATGCTTTGAGGGGTTCAGGAGCCTAGAAGATGAAACTTAGGGCATGGAGGCCAATGAATCTTAATTGTGTCTCGTGAAATGTGAGGGGACTAGAGTCCTCAGATAGGAAATGCTATGTAAGAAGATTCCTTAACCAAATGACATAGTAATGTTGCAAGAAATACAAGCAACATGATTTAGTATGGTTTCCAACCTCAAATTCATATAGAAGGATTCAATCTCCTTTACTACCAATCATGAAAAAGACAAAGGAAGCTCTGTAATCCTACTAGCCAACCAATGGAAAAAGTGGGTGAAAGAGCAGGGTAGCTCACCCTATAATAGGGTGGTCTGGGTCTGCCTAGAAATAGAGAGCATAAAGTTTAGGGTTTGCTCTATCTATGCCCCAAATGATTATAGACAAAGGTGTGAACTATGGGACTAGTTAAGGAGGCTCCCTGACATCCCTTGGGTGGTGGGAGGAGACTTTAATATGTAGAGAATCATGAGGACAAGGCTGGGGGAACCTATATGGGGTGGAAAGGTAACAAAAAAAATTTTGGTACAAAATGAAAAACAAGCTAAAGTTAGTTGACCCTCTTGAAGGGACAAAGAAAGAAAATAAAGAAATCTGGTACACCTGGTGCAATTTCTAGAGTGGTAACAAAAGGATATATTGTAGACTTGATAGGTTCTATGCTAATAAAAACCTATTCTCTTTCGACCTAGATGGTTCAAAATCAAGAATCAAAGTTAGCCCTTGGGCTCTCTCCGACCACCACCCCATCTAAGCTAAGTTGGCCTTTGGGAATAAAAACAATACCCCTCCCAAGAGAGCAAAAAAATTCATCCTCAAAACCAACCTTCTTAGAGATGAGGATTGCAATAGTGCAGTATTCACACTAAGGGAAATAAACAAGTGGAGCCTTAAAGGCAAGTCTGCCATTGAAAGGTGGAACATAAATTTGAAAAGCTGGAAAACTTTATTTCAAACAATTGGTGTAAAGAAGGCAAAGGATAGGAGAAAGGAAAAAATCTCGCTACAAGAAAAGCTCTTTCAAGTGGAGGGGCTGATCCAAATTGATCCCCAAACTGTGGAAGTTAATGAAGAAGTTATAAGCATTAGAGGTGGTCTAAGGAAGATCCAAAACTATAAGGACTGAGGCCTAAAGAAGAGGGCGAGGTTGAATTGGGCAACCCATGGAGATAAAGGCTCCAAATTCTTCTTTAAAGTATTAAAGGACAAGGAAAGCAAGGAGAAAGTTAGAGAAGTCTGGGATGAAGAAGGGTTGATTAATGACCTGAAGGGCATCAAAAGGAAATTATTTTAGTTCTACCAAAGCATCTTCACTACAGAGTGTAATGAAACACCTTGTATTGAAGCCAAAGAAAAATGCAAAAGCCTAATCCCAAGGAAAGTGACAAAAGTAATGGAAGATAGGTTGAGTTTACAAGCCTTTGTCAAAAGAAGAAATTAAAAACACAATTCTCTCAATCTCCAATGACAAGGCACCTAGGATAGATGGGCTTTCTATAGAGTTCTACAAGGTGAATGTTGAGTGGGTTAGTGATGACCTGCTACAAGTATATAATGAAACCCTTGAAGCTGGCTCTCTAGGTAAGGAAATTAATCAAGGCATCATTAATCTCATCCCCAAAGAGGGAGACAAAACTTTGGTAGAAAATTAGAGGCCAATCACTCTTCTAAATGTGTCATATAAGATTTTGGAAAAGGCCATCTCCTAGAGATTAATTTTGGTTCTTCCAGAAGTCATTAATAACACTGAAACAAATTTCATAAAAGGAAGATACATTCTCGAGAACCTGTTAACTAGCTGGGAAGCAATGGAGTGGACTAAAACCTCCAATCAGAACATTGGCATGTGCTCCTACTACACTTCGAAAAGGTTTATGACAGGGTGGAATGGCCCTTCATTATGATGATACTAGAAGCATTTGGCTTTCTAGAAGGGTTGTGTCAAATGGTCAAGACCCTCCTAAAAGATGCCTCAACAAGAGTGGAAGTCAATGGTGAACTAACAAAGGAGATTAATTTGAAAAGATCCATAAGACAGGGGTGCCCCCTTGCGCCTTCTTTATTTGTCATTGTTGCAGATGCCCTACATTACATCCTAAGAGACTCCACTCTGAGCCCTAGGGTACAAGGCATCTCCCTCCCAAACAAAAAATGAATTAATGAATACACAATTTGTGGATGACATAACACTATTTGTGAAACTTGACAAGGAGAAATTTGAGAACCTACTAAAAAAGATGGATCTTTATGCCGGAGCAGCTGGTGCTAAAATATCTAAGGCAAAAACCACCCTGCTAAGCTAGGAAATACATCAGCCAGCATGGCTTGAGGAGCATGAATTCCAATGGGGAGGCCCCAATAATATTTTCAGGTATATTGGGATACCTTTTGTACTAAATCCTAATTTGAAGGACGTGGGAATGACTGAAAGATAAAATTTTCAAGAAATTGGAGGCCTGGAATAAGCAATACCTGTCAATTGCAGGGAGGGCCCAAGTGTGCCAAAAAATTCTGGCTTCCTACAATATCTACTATGCTTCGGTCTGGTTATTTAGTGGGTACCAAGTAAATGAGATAAAAAAGTGCATAAGATAATTTCTCTGGTTAGATGGCAAGTGTTGTAAAAAAAGGCATGTAGTTTGTTGGGAGTGGTGCTGCCTAGATAAGAAAGAAGGTGGTCTGGGGTTAAAAGATCTCAAGAAGCAAGAGGTTTCCCTTGCTACCAAATGGATCTATAAAAGTTTTGTGGGGAGTGAACCTTGGATGGTTTTGGTAAGAAACAATATCAGCAACAGGGTGACTAGCGAAGCAAAAACATGGAAGAATCTACCCATTTCCAACCTCTTGTTTGGAAAGTTCCTAGTCTCACCAACAGGGTCCAATGTCTTCAAAAGCTTGTGGAAAGCTTGGGAATTGTGTAAAGAGACTTTGCTCTCTAAATTTCCAATAGATAATGAACTAAATAAAAAAATTCTTAACAGGTCCCTTTGGTGGAATATCTACCATAACAATAAGCCTTTGGCTCTCTTATAGGGCTGCTCAGCTAAAGAATGAAATAAAAAAGTTATCTCACTAATAAATAACACCTTTGAGAATGGTGATTTGATTAGTTGGGAAACCTTAAAACAAAAATTCAATCTCCCCCAAACCCAGAAGAGAACATATGAAAGATTAAAAAATCATAATCTCAATCTTTTAAATCCTAGTGAGGTTAATAGTAGTCAAGATTTAATGTGGCTAAAGAGAAAAGATTTAACCAAGCTAAAAGAAAAGGAAATTTATAAGGCTATTGATAACTCCCCTAACTTGATGGAGCATCTTAAAAAAAAATTGGAATTTAAACTTAGATCAAAAGCATTGGGAGAAGATATTCACCAACATTTGGGGCAGTCCTCTTGAGCCCAAAAATGCAACCTTCAAGTGGATGTTGTTGTTACAAAAAATACCAAGCTTTGATCCTAAAATCAATACTTCTATATGTGATGTTTGTAAAAAAATATGATTCTGCTATTCATTTATTCTTTGACTGTTTTTATGCTAAAGAAGTTTGGAAGCTATTTCAAATTGATTTATTTGGGTGGGGGAAAAGAAAAGAAAAAAAGATAAAGGAATTTATCAAGGGAAAAATTTATAATTTAGGGAAGGCTCCTAATATGTTTTGGCCGATTCTAACTTCTAAAATTTTATGGCATCTTTGGAAATCTAGAAATGCAAAAAAACTTCGAAGCACTAGGAGGGCACTTACCGAGTCAAATAGAAGACTCATCAAACACAATGTGTATGTGCAGGTCTCTATTACACTAGAGGTTTCTAAAGAAAAGTTGATGAAGTTGATGAAGAATGGAAAAGTGGAGATCAAGGAGGAGCTAGTTTAAGCAAATCAATGGCTTTTCTACAACCCAGGCTTAAAATTCATTCTGAAAGAGGACCCTAAAGCAACGACAAATGAAGCTAAGAAGACAAGAAAGCTAGAACAAGACAAAAATGATTCTGCACAAATGCTTTCCTTTTGAAGACATGATATTGTAAAAAAATATGTAAAAGGACTTTGTAAAAACTATGTAAAAGGACTATAGAAAAGGAATATGTATAGGTTGTAGCTCGATAGTTCAAAAGGCTATGAAAGATATGATATGAAGATGCTCTCCTTTTGAAGATTTGATACTATAAAAAGTTATGTAAGTTGTAACTCTGTATGACCGATCAAAATGATCTTTTCTATAATCTATTATTACTACAAAAAATAATAATCATATAATATAATATAATACTCAAAATAGTATAATACTCAAATAATAGTATAATATGATAATATTATAATAATTAATAATATAATATAATATTAAAATAAATACTATATATTTATTAATAATTATGTAAATACTATATTATTAGTTAATATATAATATATTATATATATTTAATAAAATTTCTAATATGATAATTATTATAAATATTATTATTTATTATATAAATATATTATTAATATTAATATATAATAATTCACGGGGTTGGGGCCCTAGCTCGGTTGGCTTAATCTTTCCTGTTGCAGGAGGTTGGTCACGAGGTCTAGTCTCCCCCACCCCCGTGGTACGGGAGGGCGTGTCGCACCAGCTCTGTCGATCACGTTAAAAAGTTTACCAGGCGCACTGCAGGTCGTGCTACCCACTTCCTGCAGTCTAATATATATATATAATAATTCACTACTATTTTATAAGAATTTTTGAAAAAAATAAATACTTTGAGAATGATATATTTTGACATTATTTATATAGATTATTTAATAAGATAAATAAGCTACTTAGCTGTAGATTTTGCTTTGTTTAAATTTTTCTTACAAAAATTATTATAGTGCATTTGTACCATTCATGACTTTTATGAAAGTTTTATCCACTTATTACAATGATACCAAAATTACTTTGTAGTCTTATTAAGGAATCTTTCTCTTCTATAAGATGTGCCTGCCCGCCTTACAACAAACTAAAAAACACACCACAGGAAAGTGGTCCATCGAATCATCTTAAAATCATTGAGCCCTTAACATGAAACCAAATATATGGCTCACCTTTTAATGATTTACTTTGTAAAATAATTGTTTCTTACAATGTTGAGATATTTTACTGAATTTTAAATGTTAGTAGATATATGTAAGATAGAATATGTAATATATTAATTTGATATTCAATTTTTTTTATGTTTATATATAAAAATATATTTGAGAATCAATGAAGTATTAATTATCAATCAAAATACATAATATGTATTATTTTAAAGAAGTGTATAGTATTTTATAGAGAAATTATGTGATATATATCATATATTAAATTATAATTTAAGGATTTAATTTTTTTTAGTTTTTAATTTGGTAAATTATTTGTATAATTTGTTTATTGTTATTGATATGTCTTGAATTTTTTTTTTATAATTCGAAAGAATTTTCTGCATATTGTTTAATAAGTAGATGAGCTTGTCTTAATCAAAATTCTAATTAATTGAATCATCTATCAAGTAATAATGTTGGAAATGACATATATGAAGTAACCCTTATGTGAGATACTCATCCACAAAAATGCTCCAATCCCTTTCCAATCAATCACTGCTTTAATTGAGCTACACAAGAGATATTTATCAATACATGGATTAAAACCATGTCTCTCTTGGGATGTTGATTTTTTGGAGACTATTAAAGTTTTGTGATTAATGTTATAGAATATTAATTTATTTAATCTTTGTTTTCTTTTGTTATGTGGTCATGTGTTGTTTTACTTCTCTTCTATTTGATAGTTGATAATGTAGGTATATAAGCTAGATGAAACCACAAAATATTTGGAATCATACTTAATTCACATCAAATAAAAAGTTATATACACATTGATATATGTGTGTATGTCATTTTTAAAGATGATTTAACAACTTTTGAACATCCACTAGATCAAATATCCAACATAATTATTTGTATAAATTAACTAATAACTTTTTCATTTTTAATGATGATAATATAACTTTAACATCAACATTTATTGTGTCTTCAATTGTATACTCTAACCAATATGTATCTATCACCATTGTATGGTGTTCATGTGGCCATTGTAGTGGCATGACATGAGTGACTCCCTAGTGGGTTGTCTTCACTAAAAATAATTATACTAAAATTTAAATTAATACTTTTAAATTTATGTAGTCATTCCATCCTTTAATCTCTTGCTTCTTGAGTCTTTTGATTTTGTGTTCCTTTTTTGGGGGATGTAGCATCAAAAATTGTCACCCTTGACAATTTCACACTAGGTTTTTCTCCCCCTATGTGCTTAGACCTATTATGCAATAATTTCACGATATAAAGGTCATAGTCAAAAATCTCAAAAGAAAAGGTTGTCTATGCTTTACAAGTTTAGAGAAAGATTGACCTTTAACTTTTACAAACATACATCAAGGAACAATCCAAATTTGTACTCATTTTACTATTGTCAAAATCCAACACTTATTCAAAGGTTTGAGTATCTTGTACATAGGAAGTACTAGCATGTTCTTCAATACCTTGGTCTAGTAAACAAAGTATCTCTAAGTCTCTCAAGATCAAAATCAAAACACTTTCAACCATCCTCCAAACATCAAATCAAAAATCACCTTACAAACAACTCTTGTCAATCTTGAAAAAATCCTTTATGCTAAAATTTGGGCAATCTTCTTGAAATCAAAAATCAAAACAAATCCAAATCATCTTGTTTGACTAGGTGTGTGTAGATGAATCCTTCTTTACATACTTAGCCAAATTATCATCTTATGGACAAGTGTACTCTAGGACAACATCCAACCTCTTAGAGTTTATGAGTTCATTATCCAAAACCAAATCCAATCAAAATCAAATCAAATCAAATCCAAAATAAAAATCAAACATGAAATCCAAAGTCCTAAAGTTTAGTATCCCCCTCAAGGTTTCACAAGATTTCAATCATCCACCAATCCTCCATCCTTCATTATCACCATAATCATCCCTTTGATCCTTAAAATCTTAAACTTTCTTTTTGTACCTAAAGACTAGATCAACCCAAAAAATTAGAGGTTCATCTCTTACATTCTTAAAGATTGATCCCTATTTTATGGTTCAAACTAGATCTCAACACAAGAAGAGCATAGAAACCAACAAAGAAACATCAACTTCGAGTGACTTGAGTCAAACCACCGTTGAAATCAGTCCTATTGGGTTTAGCAATCCCACACTCAATTTTCCTCGACTTCCACAAGATCATCAAGAGGAAGGTGTCCAAGTGGAGGATGTCACCAATAACATTTTAGGGATGACTCAAGATGAGATCATTGAAATGGTTCAAAATCTCAAAACACACAAAATTTTCAATGTCATGATGAAACTCAATCCCTCACAATACATGCTTGAATTAGCGAAAGAAGGAGCTAAAATCCCTTATGATTATGATTTAAGCACTCTTGTGGAAAAAACTCTTGGGACCATGCCCCCAATTTCATCCACACCCCCAATCTCATCCACACCTCCATTCCAAAGCATCACTCAAAGCATCCCATAAATCACATCACCCATTGCTCTGACTCAACCTAGTGTCAATAAGAGGAGCTCATTGCTTTATGAACTACAATCACTGAAAAACCAAGATTTGGATGCAAACACCATCTTGGGTCAATATATCCCCTTGAATCCACTACACCCATATTTTCCACTCACCTTTTAGGACCCCAATGACCCATCTTCATCTTTTCACGCAACACCTCTCAACACAAAAACCTCTCTCCCTATGACCTCACAAGGAGAAGGTGGGATATTTGGACTAGGGGGCATCTTTGATCCCTCATCATCATCAATTCCATAAGGGAACACCCCACCCCTTTTCCCACCATTTCCACCTTTACCATTAACATCCACACCGCCTCTCAGTCTAGGGTTGCCTCCATTACCACCACTCAATCAACAAAATTAGAACAACCCCCCTATCATCAATCAAAACATCATACTGAATCCTTCGATCTTGCCATCAAAATCACAACAATAGATGGAAACCATCCATGCAATGCAAGCAATTTCCACACCATCCATAAATGTGGTCTCCCAAGGACCAAGCATATCAATCGCACCGTCCACCACACAAATCCCCACTATCAATACAACGGTACCTCTCAACACAACAAAAAACACCATTCTGAATCCGCCACCACCACCACCACCAAGACCAAGTGTGGCTAATCAATATAGCACCATGCTACAAGTAGCACAACAGGCCTATCAAAAGGCCTATCAACAATTTCAAGCACAACAAGCCCAAAACACTCAAGCTGCACAACAAGTTGCTCAGCAAGCGCAAGCTAGTCAAGCCGCATAACAAGTGCAACAAGCACATTAGGCTGCTCAAGCCCAAGCCTTATTACAATAGCACTAAGTCACCCAAGCTACCCAAGCTACACAAGCAGCTCACACTGCTCAAGCCACCCAAGCCGCTCAGGCTGCACAAGCTCCACAGGTTGCACAAGCTTCCCAACAAGCACAAGCTCAGGCTCAAGCTCAAGCCTAGTATCAAGCTCAACAAGTGCAAGCGCAAGCTCAATACTGAGCACAACTACAAGTGTATCAACAACAAGCGTATCAGCAAGCCTTGTAGCAGTACCAAGCACAACAAGAAGCAACATTACTAGCCCAACAACAAGCATTGTTAGGACAACAACAAGAAGACCAACAACAAGCGTTGTTAGGACAACAACAATAAGACCAACAACAAGTGTTGTTGGTGCAACAACAACAAGACCAACAACAAGTGTTGTTGGCACAATAGTAAATGTAGGCATATTAGAAAAACTTGCAAAAAAAACCCACCAACATACCCAATACTCCACCCATCACTCAAACACCTCGACCACCTCAAAAAAAATTCACTCCACCTCCCGATCCACAAGATGACGTAACAACACAAATCAAATTGCTCTCGCAAAAAGTGCTCGATCTGCAATCAAGGAAAAGCACAAAGACACCTAACAACTTGTGTCCCTATCCATTTGATATGAGCCTTGCAATGGTACCATTCCCCAAGGGGATTGAAATCCCTAAATTTGACAAATACCATGGGACAGGAAACCCTGAAGACCACATCAGGGAATTCCAAGTACATTGCATGGAGGTTGCATATGATGATACATATCTGATGCAGCTATTTCCTCAAAGTTTGGCTGGCCCTACCATGGAGTGGTTCTCTCACCTACCTATTGGCATCAAAAATTTCCAAGAGATCATAGACGCATTCATAAAAAACTACGCCTTCAATATCGGTATGGATGTTAGTCTAGAGGAACTATCAGCTCTTAAACAAGCTAAGGGAGAATCATTCACTTCCTTCTTGCAACAATGGTGATCCAAGGCCAACAAGAGCAAATGGGCCATGCCAGAAGAACAAAAAATTTGCACCATCATTGCTAGCCTTGACAAAACCTTGGCATTCCATCTCAAGGTGCAATGTATTTCCACTTACAACCAACTGATCCCGAAGGCGCTCAGCATTGAACGAGCCCTTATTGCGCAAAGGGGAACACCTACATATCTAGAACATCAAGACAATCGACCATCCACCAGTTATAATGAGAAACCTCGCACATGGGTGAGGAACAAAAACATCACAAATGATGGTGTGGTGGATGCCAAGGTTGTAACTAGTGCTCCAAAATAGAACACCCAAAGCTACCAACAACTACAAAACAACAATCGAAACAACATGCAAGCTAACACAGTATCACAACAACCACCCAACAATTAAGTCAACAACCTGAATAATCAAGGGGGACCACTCTCGCAAAACAAAAATCCCCCCAAACGGAAGTACACTACCCTTGGGGAACCAATTGAATCGGTCATAAAGAAATTGATAAACGAAAATCTCATTAAGATTCCCACTTATGAGAACTATTAGGAACCCCAAGTGAAACCACCATGGTACAATGAAAATCACCTTTGTGATTTCCACAAGATTAAGGGGCACACAACAACCAACTATATGAGGTTGAAAAATCTAATCCAAGACCTCATTGATGACAAGATCATAAATGTTGAGCAACCAGCTGGAAATCATGACCTAAAAATATACATGAATCCGATGCCGCAACATAACCAAGGGAACAACCATGGAAAACAAAAATATGCCAATGTGAACCATGTGTACGATCATGTTGTTGCATCCATTGATGAAATGGTCACTCTTGTTAGCATCAAAGGAGCCAAAGCTGATTGTGAAGTCACCACACATGGGGGAAAAGTCAACATTGTTGGGTCATCACAACCACCTAGGGAATCCACCTCCAATACAAAATCTATTCCTAATGGCTACAATGTCCTAGACCAGCTGAAAAGAACCCCCGCTCAGATCTCCATCATGGAGTTGCTGAAGATATCACTCGCACATAGAAAAATCCTAGAGGCAGTATTGGCTTCATCCACCATCTCTGTGGATCTTGATGCTGACCAATTCCAAGCTATGGTTAGAAATATCACCACCCCAAGTCTCCTAATGTTCTCTGATTAGGACTTCCCGTCCCAACCATCTCACAATTGTGCACTCCACCTTGAAGTCCTGGTTCACAAAAACAAAGTTAAAAGGGTCTCGGTGGATGGGGGTGCAGGTCCAAACATTTGTTCCCTCAAATTAATAAAGAATCTAGGATTATTAGAGGATGTCATTGAAAAGGGTAAGGGCATCACAATTAGAGCATATGACAATTAGGAAAGAGTGTCTTAGGGAACTATCCAATGTTAGAAACCAAGATCTGAAATGCAAACCAAAAAAGCCTTCCATAGAAGAGAAAATCAAAAAAGGAAAAGCTTTGCAAAAGATGAGCAAAATATTATTATTCAGAAATTGATAATTACAAGATATGATTTGCTTTATAAAAGAAAAGATGCATAAGCCTAATCTTATCTTGAGCAACAAGATAGCTCAACAAGATAAAGATGAGAATTAATTAACCTAGGAATTAAATATTACCTAAGTAAAGTTATGCAAGTGTAATTAAATATTAATTACACTAACAGCCCCCCATAAGTGCAACTTAGGGAGACTAAAAAATCATGCACCTAAAACTAAGATGAATGCAAGAAAGCATGAATGGGTCCCGGCAACAAGGCTTGATCAGGTACCCATGTACAAATCCAATAATGAGGTAGAGAAGGAAAACCCAGTGGGACAAAACTGTTGGAGTTAAAATGACACTGAGAGGGGGGGTGAATCAGTGTCTTAATAGATTTGACCAATTTTCAAAAAATTCAAAACATAGCTCAGATTTGATCTCAATATACTCTAATTAAAACATTCATGAGTTGAATGTAATCATTCATAAACAGAGTTGAGAAAAGTAATAACCAAACAGTGAACTGAAATAACAACATAGTAAAGCAGTGAGAACTCAGAGGAACAAAGAGACACAAGAATTTGTCGAGTGGAAAATCCTCCTAGGGTATAAAAACCACTCTTGAAATGCCTTCCGGGCTTAATCTTTTGAACAACTGTTCACAATGCCTTATAGGCTGATTTTTGAGCACCCACTCAAGGAGAACCAACCCCTCATTTAGAGATATCTTTCTCAAGGAGTACCAACCCCTCAAATTATATTTCTGAACAATAAAAATATCTCAAAGGATCTCTTTGTTTTCAATTAAGCACACATTTCTCTGTTTTCTCATCTACAGAATACCCTGAGGATTCAATAATTGAATCCTTAAAATACTATATAGATAAGACATTTACAATTTGCTCTGACTTTTGTTATTTAGATTTTATTGCAAAGTTTATCCATTCATTTTCATACAGCGAAAGAATGATAACCTCAGAATTACAATAGCAGAGATTCTACACTGTTTTCAACACTAGTTTTTATATACATTTCAAGTATGTCTGTCATTAAGAAATCTTCAAAATGCGTTTTTCACAAGAATCTAAAACTCTCTTGCTAATTTTAGAATGTGAAGCAGAATAATGATAATCTGTAGATGATGGTAAAAATCAAGAGTAACGCCTATCCAGAAAGCTTTAATTTCTGCGCTAAATCAAGAGTAACGCCTATCCAGAAAGCTTTAATTTCTGAGCTAAATCAAGAGATTTCAAATTGTAACTGATAGATTTTCATCAAAACCACGAATGCCCACCAGCTGAGAACCATAATCTCTCAATTCTTAGAGAATATTCAGCCATGTAACCACTCTAAGATTCGATGCCAACCAATGATGTCAGCCTACAACTATACAAAGAATTTCACATCTCAACCTCAGTGACAGAGTTTGTTAATCATTCGCCGAGACATCCAGATAGTCCTGTCGAAGGCAATTAAATCGCTAGACATTCCTCTTAGTTATCGCTTTCGCCATAACCCATTAGAGTCGGGGAGAAGACATAACGAATACATTATGTCACGTCGAGAGCTCATATGTTATGTTCTTTCCAATCGTTGAGATATAAGCAAGTTTCTCACCAAGATGCCCTTTTCGTTTCATTCACTATCGCTGTAACCTTTTGATATTGGAAAGACCCTATGTAGATCACACTGTGTTTCACCGAAAGCCCTTTTATCTCTTATGTGTCGTTGTGACATTCTATTGTTGGCGAGACGTTTCATAGATGATGGTTTGTTTTACCGAAAGTCATCCTTTCATCCGGTGTCGCTGAGACAATCCATAATCGGGGAGACGTTCCAACGAATTCATTGAGTCATACCAAAACACCCCGCGATACATACTTGATCACCGAGACATTACCAACCTCTCACCGAAAGCCATTCATTAGACTTTGTCGGCAAGACTTGACGGGTTCGCTGAGACTCTACATCGAAACTCATGAGTCTTACCGAAATGCATTTTATTATCAACGGTCAACAAGACACAACAACCTCGCCATGACCTCACTTCGATGAAAAATTTTCTCACTGAAAAGTTCTTTCTTGTGCCGGTCGGTGAGACACAATAGTTCTATCACCAAAATGTAACCTTCATTCTCATGTGGGTTTCCATGACAAATTTTTATCAGGGAGACCATATGTAGATTCATTATGTTTCACCGAAAGACTTTATCCATTCTAAGTCGTTGAAACAAAAACACACTCTTGCCGAGATGTATCCATTCATCCTCTGGTCAGTGAGACATAACAATCTCGCTATGACTTCATACCGACGGTAAAACTCCTGTCGATAGGGATCACCCTCTTTCACCGAAACAAAGGAGAAGTCATGTCGAAAGTTGCCTGTGAAACTCCATGTGTAATTTTGGCGAGACCAAAGGTCACTTGCCGAGACCTCACGCCGAAAACCCTAACTCTTACCAATGTATCTTCCTGCCACCAGTCGGTGTGATAAAGTGCAATTGCTATGACTTCACACCAAAAGTAACATGTCTGGCCGAAGTGAATCTTTAATATGCCAGTCGGTCGATGTAACAAGTCAAACTCGCCAAGACACAATGCCAATGAAGGATCACTTGCGCCGATGAACCTCCTTATGTATTAGTCGATGAGACCCGACTCAATCGGTAAGACCTCTTGGCGGTGAGAAATACTTATGCCGATAGACCTTTCCACTGTCGCCAAGACCACTTGAATGCCATGCCGATAGATACCCAAAGGTGAATTTTGTCATCAAGGACAAACCAACCAGAACACAACTGAGAACCAACAAACTCCCCCTTTGTCCTTGAGGGAAAAACACAAATGACTCTCCCCCTTTTTGCCTCAATGACAGAGATAAAAGAGAAGAATGTGCATTGCCATGAATCACAACTGAGAAGCTAACCAAAATATCATGAGAAACAGCTGCAAAAAAAAAGTAACAGTGCAACAACCAAGATTGTAGGAGACCTGTAAGTGAAACAAAATATATAACATGCTCCCCCTAAGCAGAAGCTTGGTGAATTAGAGAATTAACGATTGAGAGATAACTCCCAATCAAAGTCGCAACCTTTCAAATAACTCTTTTGCTAAGGTCTTAGTAAAAATATCAGCCTCTTGATCTTGTGATCCAACAAAATGTAAACATACTTCATTAGCCAGTACCTTTTCTCGCAAACAAGGAAACTTGATAGCAATATGTTTAGTGCAAGAATGCATAACATGATTTTTGGAGATATTTATCGCAATGGTGTTATCACAGAGAATTGAAACAGGTTTAGGAACTTCAATACCCATATTAGATAGAGTTTGAATCATCCAAAGAACTTGAGTACAGCATGAAGTGGCAACAATGTATTTTGCTTCAGTAGTAGAAAGAGAAACAGATACTTGTTTCTTGTTGTGCCATGCCACTAAACAATCACCAAGAAAGAATGCAGCACCACTGGTGCTTTTCCTATCATCCAAACAACTAGCCCAGTCAGCATCATTATAAGCAATCAAAGAGAAATCATTGCTTCTAGGATACCAAAGACCATAATCAAGAGTGCCCTTAATGTATTTAAAAATCCTTTTAACAACAGTGACATGGGATTCTTTAGGTGATGCCTAAAACTGTGCAACAGTGCAAACTACATGCATGATGTCAGGTCTAGAAGCAGTTAAATATAATAGACTGTCAATCATTGATCTATTTTCAGTTTGATTTGTATCAGGAGAATCATCAACCTTAGTAAGTTTGCATCCAGTAACCATTGGAGTGCTAACTGGATGGCATTCATCCATCTGAAATTTCTTAAGAATCTCTCTAGCATACTTGGTTTGAGAAAGAAATATTCCATTTTTTGGGTTGAGAGATTTGAAGACCCAAGAAGAAATTTAATTCTCCTAATAATGACATTTCAAATTCAGATTCCTTTAGTTGAGAGAATTTTTTACTCAATGTAACATTGTTGCAGCCAAAGATAGTGTCATCAACGTAAATTTCAACAACCAGAATATCAGAACCTTCAGTTTTAACATAAGTATTGCTATCTACACCTCCTCTAACAAAACCATTTGAAAGCAAATGACTGTCCAGCCTAGAGTACCAAGCTCTAGGTGCTTGTTTTAAGCCATAGAGGGCCTTTTTCAATCTGTAAACATGATCAGGCTTATCTTTGCACATAAATCCTTCAGGCTATTCAACATAGACCTCTTCATCTAAATAGCCATTTAAAAAAGCAGTTTTGACATCCATTTGATAAACAGTAAAGTCTTTATAAACATAATAAGCCAAGAATATTATGATAGATTCTAATCTAGCAACAGGTGCAAAGGTTTCACCAAAATCAATACGTTCTTGTTGAGCATAGCCTTTGCAGACAAATCTTGCTTTGTTGCGAATAAAATTACCATTTTCATCAACCTTGTTTTTGTATATCCATTTGCCTCCAATGACATTCTTGTCATCTCGTCTTGGGACTAACTCCCAAGTCTGATTTTTCTCAGTCTGATCAATTTCTTCCTACATAGAATTAATCCAACATGAATCTGTGAGAGCTTCATTAAAAAATTTAGGCTCAAACTGAGTAACTAAACAAAAAGCAATTTATGCCTTTTCATCAAATTTTGCAGCCTTTCTTCTAGTTTGAACTACATTTTTATCCCCAATAATCTGATCTTTGGGGTGATATTTAGCTAGAGCTTTTGATGCAACCTTTTCAGGACTTGTTGTTTCATTTTTAGGGCTTGCTGAATTAGTATTAAGCTTTGTTGTTTCAGCTCCTTCTGAAATTATTTCTAGTTCAAGTTCTTCTTCCTCATTATCCTGCAAAGATTCAGCATACAAATGTGATCTTTCATCAAATTTTACATTAACAACTTCAACAATCTTATTAAGCCTTTTGTTAAGGAATTTATAAGCTTTGTTGTGAGTTGAGTATCCCAAAAAGATACCCTCATCACTCTTTGATTGAAAGCTCCCAAGGTTATCATCATCTTTCTTGATAAAACACTTCCAAAATTTTTAAAGTGTTTGATAGAAGCAGTTTTTCCATACCAAAGTTCATAAGGAGTGTGTTTAGATTTCACCCTAAGTTGCACTCTATTCAAAATGTATACAGCTGTATGAACAACTTCTTTCCAATACATATCATACAACTTAGCTTCATCTAGCATGGTTCTAGCCATTTCTTTTACAATTCTATTCTTACGTTCAATTACCCCATTTTGTTGAGGTGTTTTTGTTGCAGCATACTGTCTTTTAATGTCGTGCTGTTCACAGTAATCAATAAACTCTTGAGAAGTGAACTCACCTCCTTTGTCAGATCGTAGACATTTAAGTTTTAAATCAGATTCCTTCTCAACCAATTTACGAAAGATTTTGAATCTTCCAAAGGCTTCTGATTTGTGCTTAAGAAATGTGACCCATATCATTCTAGTATAATCATCCACAAACAACATAAAGTACCTTTCACCATTAATAGACCTTGTTCTGGTTGGTCCACATAAATCAGTATGCACAAGCTGTAAATGTTTTGATGAAGAATGTTCTTTTGTTTTGAAGCTAATTTTAGTCTGTTTACCACTTAAACATTCTTTGCACACAGAGTTTTCTGGCTTGCTAAGAACTGGTAGACCTCTAACATTCTAATTTTTACTAATTCTAACCAAATTTTCAAAGTTTATGTGTCCTAATCTTTTATGCCATAACCAATTCTCTTCAATTTGGCCCATTAGACACATACCTTGATTATTGTCATTGCTTGATGTGTCGAGAAGATTGTACACATTTCCTTTTGTCCTCCTTCCAGCTGCAATGGCCTTTCCAAGCTTGTTCTTAATCTCACATCCCTGCGAAGTGAAAAGAACATGATAACCACTATCACAGATTTGACTAACACTTAGAAGATTGTGCTTGAGACCTTCCACATAGTACACATTATAGATAGGAGTGTCTTCATTCAGAAGAAGTGAACCTCTACCTTTAATTTGAATACCAGAGTTATCACCAAACTTAACATATCCACCTACATAATCTTCAAGATTTATAAAATTATCCTTGTCGCCAGTCATATGGTTAGAACATCCACTGTCCAGGACCCATAAGTCCCTTTTTCTTGGAATGAAAAGCAATTTGAACCAACATAGTTTGCTCAATGTTGTTAACAGTCTTAGGTTTCCAAACCTTTTTAATTTTTTGTTGTTTCGATTGCAGATCAGTTCTGCACTATTTGACAGAATGTCCCAAAGCATTGCATTTAAAACAGATGATCTGTCTAACAAAACCATAGTGTTGCATAAGACCAAACCTGGGTATTCTAGGATTCATAAGCTTTCAAGTGCTCACCTTATGGCCAAATTTGTTGCAGAAAAAACAATAACCATAGAAGAAAGGATTGACTCTGTATGAAGATCTATTACCTCTTAAAGACTGAACATGATCCTTACTAAATTCTGAGTGATTTGAACCTGAACCTTTGACTTCAGAAGAGGGGTTTTGTTTTGTATTATCAATTGAACATTCACCCTTTTCAAAACCAATACCGGTTTTATCTTTATACAGCTTCTGCTTGTTGAGCATCTCATTCAGTTTTAGACTGCTTTCATATTTTTCAATTTCCTTCCTAAGACAAACTACTTCTTGTTCCAGTTTTTGAATTTCTTGATCTTTGCAGCTTACAGTCACTCAAAGGCAGTCCTCAACTCTTTTAGCTTCTTCAAGTTGAGTTTTTAGAGAGACTATTTCTTGATCTGGTTTATGTTCTTGAGCAAGAACTTGTTTTTTGAGTTTTCTGACCTCTTGTAAAGCAAATTTCAGCTCACTTTCAAGATCTACTTCACCTTCTTCAATGTCAATGGTTTTTGAATCATTTTGCTGAGTAATTTCATCCATGAACAAAGTTTCATCTTCTTCAACTGATGAATCTTCAGACTCAATATCAGATTCATCCTTACTAAACAGACTTTTCTTCTTTTTGAAATTGAAGTTTCTTTTAGGTTTGAAGGCCTTCTTCTTAGGCTATTTTTCAGTTGTCTCGTTGTCACAGATTTGATCATCATAGGGACACTTTGCAGCAAAGTGACCTATTTTGCCACAGTTAAAACATTTAAAGGGAAGTTTTCCCTTATATTTTCCTGATCCCTTTTTAAATCTTGTAACAAAATGGGATTCTTTAGAATCAAACAACTCTGATTCACCGACTTCGACTTTTTCTTTCCTTTCAGTGTTAAAGGCAGTTTCTTTTCCTATTGAATTGTTTTTGCTAGTTCTTATTTCATAGGCAGTAAGTATTCCTTGCAGGTTGTCTAAGGTAAGCTGATCAAAGTGTTTCTTTTCTTCTAGGGCTGAAACCTTAGATTCAAATTTGGATGGTAAGGTTCTAACAACCTTTGTGACCACATCAAATTCATTAACCTCTTGACCTAGACCTTTCATTGCATTGACAACTTCATCAACTCTTAGGAAATATTCAGCCACTTTTTCATCATCCTTCATTTTCAACTCCCCAAACTGATGTTTGAGTGTAATGATTTTTGACAGTTTGACTTTCTCATTCCCTTGATCAATATATAGTTTAAAGTTTTTCCTAGATATCATGAGTAGATTTGCAATACATGACTTTAATGAACACATCTTTAGTTAACCCACACAAGAGGGAATGATTAGCTCTGGCATTTGTTTCATACCTCTTTTTTTCAGCAGGATCAGTGGGAATAGAGGCTGGTACATTGTAAGCATTTATAACAATGCTCCAAACATCAACATCAAAAGAAATAAGAAAAGCTTCCATTCTGATTTTCCAGAACACATAATCTATTCCATCACATAATAAAGCTCTTGTTACAGAGGCACTGTCTTGAGAATGTGCCATTAAAAACAAACTCCAAGACCAAGATCAATCCAAGGTGATCAAAACCTATCAGAGGACCCTACGCTTTGATACCAATTGTTGGAGTTAAAATGACATTGAAAGGGGGGGTGAATCGGAGTCTTAATAGACTTGACCAATTTTCAAAAAATTCAAAACATAGCTCAAATTTGATCTCAATATACTCTGATTAAAATATTCATGAGTTGAATGTAATCATTCATAAACAAAATTGAGAAAAGTAATAACCAAACAGTGAACTGAAATAACAACAACACAATAAAGCAGTGAGAACTCAGAGGAACAAAGAGACACAAGAATTTTCTGAGTGGAAAACCCTCCTAGGGTATAAAAACCACTCCCGAAATGCCTTCCAGGCTTAATCTTTTGAACAATTGTTCATAATGCCTTATAGGCTGATTTTTTAGCACCCACTCAAGGAGCACCAACCCCTCATTTAGAGATATCTTTCTCAAGGAGTACCAACCCCTCAAATTATATTTCTGAACAATAAAAATATCTCAAAGGATCTCTCTATTTTTAGTTAAGCACATATTTCTCTTTTTTCTCGTCTACATAATACCCTAAGGATTCAATAATTGAATCCTTAAAATACTATATAGATAAGACATTTACAATTTGCTCTGCCTTTTGTTATTCAGATTTTATTGCAGAGTTTATCCATTCATTTTCATACATCGAAAGAATGATAACCTCATAATTACAATAGCAGAGATTCTACACTGTTTTCAACACTAGTTTTTATATACATTTCAAGTATGTCTGTCATTAAGAAATCTTCAAAATGCATTTTTCACAAGAATATGAAACTCTCTTGCTAATTTTAGAATGTGAAGCATAATAATGATAATCTATAGATGATGGTAAAAATCAAGAGTAATGCCTATCCAGAAAGCTTTAATTTCTGTGTTGAATCAAGAGATTTCAAATTGTAACTGATAGATTTTCATCAAAACCATGACTGCCCACCAGCTGAGAACCATAACCTCTCAATTCTCAGAGAATATTCAGCCATGTAACTACTTTGAGATTCGATGCCAACCAATGATGTTGGCCTGCAACTATACAAAGAATTTCACATCTCGGCCTCAGTGACAGAGTTTGTTAATCGTTCACCAAGACATCCAGATAGTCCTACTGAAGGAAATTAAATCACTAGACATTCCTCTTAGTTATCGCTTTCACCATAACCCACTAGAGTCGGGGAGAAGACATAACGAATACATTATGTCACGCCGAGAGCTCATATGTTATGTTCTTTCCAATCGCTGAGACATAAGCAAGTTTCTCACCGAGATGCCCTTTTCATTTCATTCACTATCATTGTAACCTTTTGATATCAAAACAAACCTATGCAGATCACACTGTGTTTCACCGAAATCCCTTTTATCTCTTATATGTTGCTGTGACATTCTACTGTCAGTGAGACATTTTGTAGATTATACTTTGTTTTACCAAAAGTCATCCTTTCATCCGGTGTCGCTGAGACAATCCATAATCAGGGAGACATTCCAATGAATTCATTGAGTCATACCGAAACACCCCACGATACATAATTGATCGTCGAGACATTACCAACCTCTCACTGAAAGCCATTTATTAAACTTTGTCGGCAAGACTTGACGGGTTCGCTGAGACTCTACATCGAAACTCATGAGTCTTACTGAAATGTATTTCATTATTAGCGGTCGGCAAGACACAACAACCTCGCCATGACCTCACTTCGATGAAAAAGTTTCTCACCGAAAAGTTCTTTCTTGTGCCGGTCGGCGAGACACAATAGTTCTCTCACCGAAATGTAACCTTCATTCTCATGTGGGTCATCGTGACAAATTGTTATCGGGGAGACCATATGTAGATTCATTATGTTTCACCGAAAGACTTTATCCATTTTGAGTTGCTGAAACAAAAACACACTCTTGCCTAGATGTATCCATTCATCCTCCGGTTGGTGAGACATAACAATCTCGTTGTGACTTCATACCGATGGTAAAACTCCTGCCGATAGGGGTCACCCTCTGTCACCGAAACAAAGGAGAAGTCATGCCGAAAGCTTCCTATGAAACTCCATGTGTAATGTCGGCGAGATCGAAGGTCACTCGCTGAGACCTCACGCCGAAAACCCTAACTCTTACTGATGTATCTTACCGCCACCAGTCGGTGTGACAAAGTGCAATTGCTATGACTTCACACTGAAAGTAACGTGTCTAGCCGAAGTGAATATTTAATGTGCCAGTCGGTTGATGTAACAAGTCAAACTCGCCAAGACACAATGCCGATGAAGGATCACTTGCGCCGATGAACCTCCTTATGTATTAGTCGGTGAGACCCGACTCATTTAGTAAGACCTCTTGGCGGTGAGAAATACTTATGCTGATAGACCTTTCCACTATCACCAAGACCACTTGAATGTCATGCCAATAGATGCCCAAAGGTGAATTTTGTCATCAAGGACAAACCAACTAGAACACAACTGAGAACCAACAAAAATCCCCCTACAATGAGATGACTACTGCAAAGAAGCACTGGAAGAACACTGTGGAGTAACATTGGAACCACAATCCGACAAGAAAGGAAAGATATGTCTATCTACAAGAAAAAAAAATGAAATCATAATAATGTGATAGCAGACACGATGCCACAGAACACTGGAAAACTGACAAACTGGAACAACCTTGGAATCTGTGAAGCAATAGTAGATGAAATGATGATAGAATCTGGAAACCATGTATCTCAATGCTGATGCCAAATTGAGACTAAAACTCTTCCATAGGAACAAGTACCATAAAGACTCTGGAACGTTAACCATAAAAACATGGCCCTCAAACTGAGAAGGATCTGAACCAATGCGGATCAATAACCATAAGCTCTCAATATAAAGTGTGAACCAATGTGAATTTGATATGTGTCAAACTAAGACAAGATTTGGCCAAAAGAAACTAAGAAACCATATAACCCATGTGAGCTATCAACAAATCAAGATGAATATGGAGATCAAAGTGCATGCACACTGTAATTAGATTATTATGCAAGAAACCCCCCTGATGGAACTTTATCTCAGTTCATTTATTACAATAACCCAACGATTGTAAAAGGAGAGAATGCTAAACATGCATAAACATAAAATAAGATGATGTGGTACTGAAATAAAGTGCAAATATTCAAGTTTCACCTTTCCAATTGCCAAAACATCCAAGTAATCTCGAAAACACCCATCGGGACAAATCTGGAATAATGATCAACTTCGGATAGATACAGAAAAAGTGCATGGACAACAAAATAGAGCTCCCCAATACCTTTCCAACGCCGGAAAGATGGAAAAAATTGGAGATCATGGCAAAAAGTTATGAGCCCGGAAGCCAAAAATTAACATTTGACTTCAAACAGCAATAAATGCATATAAATAAAAAAATACTAAAAAATAAACTACACCACAGGAAAGTGCTTAGAACCAACTTTCTGGTGATATCTCGTTTGCCCAATTTCGATACCGTATGCCCAAGTTACGCGAAAAAGAAAAACATTTCTCCTTGAAGGAAAACTGGGGTTAGGAGGGGGCAAAGAGGGTTGTACGGTCAATGACGTCATTATGACATCAACACTTCATGATGTTAAATTTGACGGCCATCTGGCCGTCACAAGAAAAAAGGCCCCTTGCCTTAAAGAATTTCATTTGCTGGAATATGCTGTGAAGGCCCGGAATATTCCATAGGAATCTAAGAAGATTTTGTCGAGCTTTTTCTACCGGTTTTAAGCCCAACCTGTTGATTTTCACGCTGCTAGCCGATTTGCATGTGCCGCAGGGTGGAGAATGTGCCGAATTTTGAAGAGCTTCACCGATTTTTGTTGCAGGGTGTCGCCAGTGAGAGGGAGCAAATGGGCGCGTGGGGCTGGCTTGGGCCTACCGCTAGGGTATGACCTTGTATCTTGTGTGCATGCTTTAAAGCCTAAAACAAAAAAACTTTTTTGTCTTTTTTATTTATTTATATTTCGGCTCTGATACCATGTTAGAAACCAAGATCTGAAATGCAAACCAAAAAATCCTTCCACATAAGAGAAAATTAGAAAAGGCAAAGCTTTGCAAAAGACGTGCAAAATATTATTATTCAGAAATTGATAATTACAAGATATGATTTGCTTTATAAAAGAAAAGATGCATAACCCTAATCTTATCTTGAGCAACAAGATAGCTCAACAAGATAAAGATGAGAATTAATTAACCTAGGAATTATATATTACCTAAGTAAAGTTATGCAAGTGTAATTAAATATTAATTACACTAACATCCAACTCCTTATTCAAGTAGGGCCAACCATTATGGAAACCACATGCTAGGTCCTTGACCTTGATTTTCCTTATAACATCCCCCTAGGGCACCCATGGATCCATGGGATGCAAGCCATTGCTTCCACCTTCCATCAGTGTGTCAAGTTCCCATATCAAAATCAAGAGGTCACGGTCCATGGTGATCCCGAACCCTTTGCCTATTGCAAGAGCCTAGAAGAAAAATACTATAAAATCCCCCAAGTCCCAAAGAATGATGAAGGCCCTACCACTTCATATGTAGACCCAACTACATTAGCCTCCACTTCATAGACAAAGACACCCGCAATCCCTGATATACTTGAAATCAAAGTCATTATCCAAGACAATGGGTGTGGGGATTATAGAATGAAGAAAAGTGCTTTCATCATAGGAGAGTTACCTCAAACTCCTAGGACTCACGGGCAACCCCAACCAGCTAAAACACCATCCCACACCTTCAAAGCAAACCCCTCTAGATTTAG
Organism: Sequoia sempervirens; assembly: GCA_007258455.2. Classification (NCBI taxonomy): domain Eukaryota; kingdom Viridiplantae; phylum Streptophyta; class Pinopsida; order Cupressales; family Cupressaceae; genus Sequoia; species Sequoia sempervirens. The sequence goes on from VDFB02326454.1 coordinate 585,530, forward strand.
ATCTTAGGGAGATCTAAGTCAGGAAATAGTAGATGAAAGAGACATATCCAGTCTCCTATATCAAGATGAAAGGCTTGTGCCTAATCTTCTAATGGATGAAAGCAACAAAGGTCTACAAATGATGCTCAATATGGGCTATGATAGAAATAAGAAACGCAGGTAGAATGACAACGTCCTGTTTAAACCCCTGGTCACTGAGAATCGTATAAGGAATTCTAGCCTCGGATGTACCCCTCTGAAGTTGACCATACTTGGAAAAGCGGCCCCGGTTAAGAGGGTCAAAACTCCCCCTCAACAATCAACATCCGTCCTTCAATTACCCATATCTATAGGTTGAGTCATACACAAATTTACCTTCAACATAATTGATGTGTGTAGTAGTGATGAGGATCCTATAACTGAATTGCCTATGCTTTTCAAAGACTCCTCCCTGCTCATGATTAGTACCTTGTATTTTGAGACCAACGACCATCAAACCCATGAAATAAACCTAGTTTACCCCCAGCTCATCGATTACAACCAATGAGGACTACCCATTTAAGACATATTCGAGAATGATTAGGCGCTCTCAAAATTCATGGGACTGCGGGACACAATACTATACAGAGATCACAAGGCCAGGTTCAACATCATACTAGACACACAGGCCTATTACGGGGAAACGATTGAATCCTTCAATCACAAAAGTGAAAATATAAGAATAATCTCTAGGTCCTTGAGTGAAAACCACACTGTGGCACTCTCTAACCTTAAAACAATAAAAATAAAGGACGTATCCAATGGTGAAAACCTCTCTGAGGTGTTGGAGGATGAAGGATTCAATCTTTCTCTCAATGCAATTCATTAAGAGAAGTCAACGGTCCTAGCAGAAAATTGCAATCCAGTTAACTTGGGAACAAAAGAACAACCACACATAACATTCTATGCAAAGTCACTTCTCACGGAAGAACACAAACTTCTATTTGCATTCCTAAAAGAAAGAATTTTTTTTTTTGCATGGACCTATGCTGACATGCTGGGGCTTGATCCAGAGGTTGTGGTTCATCACCTATCTGTATATCCCGAAACAAATCCAGTGAGACAAAAGCTAAGAAATATGCATCCCTAGATAGCATTGTTGGTCAAAACGGAATTACAGAAGCTCCTAGACGCAAGGTTCATACGACTGGTAGATTATCTAGAATGCGTCTCAAACCTGGTACCTATTTCAAAACCCACTAGGGGCATCTGCATTTGCACATAATTCAGAGATCTAAAAAAATCATGTCCCAAGGATGAATTTCCACTACCAAACATTGACTTGATTGTGGATATGACAACAGGACATGAGATGCTATCGTTGATGGACGGATTCTCAGGCTACAACCAGATCATGATAGCAAAAGATGACCAACATAAAATGACCTTCACCTACCCATGGGGGACATATTACTAGATTATGATTTTGTTTGGGTTGAAGAATGCAGGGGCTACCTATCAGAGGGCCATGACACTAATCTTTCATGACATGATACATAAAACTGTGGAAGATTACGTGGATGATATATTGCCAAATCCAAGAAAAGACTAGATCACATAGCAACATTGGGCTCCATCTTTGATAGGTTAGAAGAATACAACATCAAACTCAATCCAAAGAAGTGTGTCTTCGGGGTCCAATCAGGAAAGCTCCTTGGGTATATTGTGTCTATGAGAGGGATTGAGATAGATCCTACTAAGGTTAAGGTAATCCTCGAAATGGAGGTACCAAAAACATTGAAACAGCTAAGAGGCAAACAAGGAATACTTTAGTGCATCCACCGATTCATAGCACAACTAGCAAAAAAGGTTGTCCCCTACTCTCATCTACTCCACAAGGGGGTAGCACACAAGTGGGATAAAAAGTGTGATCAAGCCTTCAACAAGATCAAGGAGTACTTACTCACACCGCCAATACTCATGCCACCAATTCTAGGCAAACCTTTGATCTTATACATATCAAAAATATCGGTAGCTCTTGACGCTCTCTTAACACAACATGATGAAAATGGAAAAGAGAGAGCTATCTATTTTATCAGTAGAACCATGGTGGGCCATGAACTAAACTACACCTCCATTGAGAAATCTTGTCTAATAGTTGTATTTGCAGCACAAGTTCAAACATTACATGCTAGCCCATCAAATAAAGCTCTTTGCAAAGATAGAACCCCTTAAGTCTCTATTTTCCAAAGCAACGCTTATAGGGTGGACGAAAAAGTGGGTTATGATCCTCACAGAACATGACAACGAGTATGTGGAACACAAGGCCATCAAAGGACAAGCTATTGCAGATCAACAAGCATTGGCACTGATATACTTAGAGAATCCACTCATATCAGAATTCCCCGATGAATCAATCTTCAACTTAAGTGTAGCGGATCAATGGAAAATGTACTTTGATGGATCCTACACACAACATGGGTCAGAAGCAGGGATCTTCTTCATCACCCCACAAGGGGATTGCATTCCAAAATCATACAAGTTATCATTCCCTTGCATAAATAACATAGCAAAGTATGAGGCTCTTGTCATAGGGCTAAGAATTGTAGTGCAATGGCAGATAATGATACTTAAAGTCTATGGGGATTCACAGCTCATAATCAACCAAGTAAACAATGAGTATCAAACAAAAGATGACAAGCTAAATCCATATAAGAAATTGGTGGAAAGTCTTAAGGAGTCCTTCATTGAGATCACATTTTAGCAGCTACCAATAGCAAACAACACAACGACAGATGCAATGGCTACAATCGGATCACTCCTAGATGTCCCACGTAATGTTCCAAAGCAAGAATTCCTCGTAGAGAAGCTTCTAATGCCTACATTTGAGGTATCAGAGTCTGAATTTGTATGCAAAATTGTTGGTCCTAGTGATCCCTAGTACCATGATATATACACTTACCTGAGAATAGGAGTCCTCCCAGCTGACATAACCTTGAACATGAAGAAAGCCTTTGTCAAAAAGTCATCCCATTTTTTCATCCTAGGAGATACCCTTTACTATATAAGCATTGAAGGAACCCTGTTATGTTGCTTAAATGTTGAGGTTGCATTGGCCGCCTTAACCGAGGTACACAACGACATATGTGGTTCACACTTGAGTGGTATGACCTTGGCCAAGAAACTACTGAGGACAGGGTACTATTGGCTTACAATGGAAAGAGAAGCACACGACTATGTCAAAAGGTGTCTACAATTTTAGCAGCATAGGGACCTTATCCATGCACCAACTTAAGAACTCCACCCGATTGTCACACCTTGGCCCTTTTCATAGTGGGGGCTCGATCTCGTTGGAAAAATCACCCCCACCTCATCCAATGGACATAAATTCATCATAACTGCCATTGAGTACTTCAAAAAGTGGGTAGAAACCATTCCCATGACATAGATCACAGGAAAGCATATATCAAAGTTCATCCTGAACTACTTAATTTGCCGCTATGGTGTCCCTTAGGCCATTATCTCAGATAATGGGACACCTTTCAAGAACCAGGATGTTTGCGACCTATGCCACAAGTTTAAAATCCAACATTGCTTTTCAACCCCATACTACCCATAAGGAAACGGCCAACCTGAGGCTACAAATAAAATCATCCTAAAAATCCTCAACAAGATAGTCAATGAAGTTGGTCGTGATTGGCATCTCCAACTAAATCCTGACCTATGGGCCTATCAAACAAGTATCCGCACACCAACAGGTGCCACCCCCTTATCCCTGGTCTACGGATTAGATTCCATATTACCCATTGAGATCGAGCTCCCATCACTGAGAATATCACTGTAGAATCTCATCACAGATGAGGAATATCGGGTGTCAAGGTTAAATGAGCTAGAATTACTGGATGAGTGGTGCATGGATGCCCTAAACCATCTACAGGTGTATCAGAACCAACTCAAGCGTAGTTATAACAAGAAGATCAGGAGTTAGACCTTCCAAGTAGGATAACTTGTGCTAAAATAAAATCATAAGAACGTTCCAAATCTAGATGACAAAGGTAAATTTGAACTCAATTGATTGGAACCATTCATCATCACATTGAGCTACAAGTCAGGGGAATATCAGTTATCAACACCAGAAGGCGAAACTCTGTAGGATCCCATGAATAGCTCCCATCTCAAAAAAAATTATGCCTAAATCTTTCAAGGTATAAAACCAAAAATACCAAAAAAATAAATAAAGAAAAGATTAAAAAAAAAAAAAAAGGATTAAAAAAACAATAAAGAGAAAATCGCCCTATAGTGAAAACCACTTCGGTGGCGCTTTGGGAAAGTATGTTGGTGAAAACCTAGCAAACAGACACATTGTGTAAATAAGCACTTCCCATCCACCAGGATCTCCACGAATCGTTCTGCATCATCCATCCATTACGCTTCCATCATGCCTTGCATTCCATATTTCCATCTCCATCCACATCATAGCTTGGTCATGTGTTCATGTCATGATTCCTCCTAGTACTAGTCGGCCCATTCTTAAGGTCATTTTGTCCTGCCTTTATCAGAGTAGTCTATAGCACCATGTTGGGGGCATATTTTCATTGGATCGAATTTGTGTATATTCTTGAAGTCTTCCCTAAATCAGAAAATCCAAAAACATTCAAAACATATCAAAATCCAAAAAATAGGTCAAAAAGGCAGTCAAAAAGTCAAAAATAGAGTCGTCTTATCGAACTATGGGTCTTTGACCTCTAAACGTAGGCAAGGTTGATCTTTGATCCCCCAAGACACTTAGGTCAGTCCTTTAGGAGTCTATCATAATAAACTGGAAATCCATTTGCTCATATCTCATCAATAATCAAGTCTGTGTCAGTCAAACTATAGGTCTATGAGCTTTGAACGTAGGCAAGGTTGATCTTTGATCATCCCCTGAGACACTTAGGTCAGTTGCTTAGGAGTCCATCATAATAAACTAGCAATCCATTTGTTCATATCTCATCAATAATCAAGTCTGTGTTAGTTGAACTATGGGTCTCTAAGCTTTGAACGTAGGCAAGGTTGATCTTTCATTATCCCTCGAGACACTTAGGCTAGTCCTTTAGCAGTCCATCATAATAAACTGGCAATCCATTTGTTCATATCTCATCAATAATCAAGTTTGTATCAGTCAAACTATGTGGTCTCTATGTATATAATTTACGCAAGGCTAATTTGGTTGATCAGCCCCCGAGGCCCCTAGGATAGGTCTTTAGGTTAGTCTCTTAGTCAAAATCTCAGAAAACCCAAAAACATCAGAAAATTAGAAAATCAAAACATTTGTAAAATCTTGAAAATACCAAAAATAGCCTCAAAACATTAAAAACATCAAAATATTTGAAAAAATCCATCCATCCCATCTCGCTCTCACCCACAATAAACATCTGCTCATAATAAATCATCATCACCCTCAACCTTTGGTGAAACAAGTCGGAAACAATTCTAGTAGGTTAAAAGTGAAAACTCAAACATCAAGGTCTCGAGTCTAGGTTAGTAGGTAAAAAAGTTGGTCAACTCTTCACAACAATAGCCTATCATCCAATCAATCCCAAAATCATCTGATAACATCATGTCCTAGGATGCATCCTTCCTACAATGGACATCAACATTAGGCATCACCGCAGTTTAGTCTTGGCTAGCAGTATTGAAGAACATTAGCTTGTTTGTTTACTTTATCTTTGTCTTTTGGCTTATCTTATTGCACTCATTCCAATGACCTCTCAATGATTTCTAAACAAAGGGATTTAGAGAGAAAGGAATGGGGCAATGATCATTATCTTTTATCTATTGTGCTTGTTGGATGTTCTTGTAATATAACCTTGGTCATATGTGCTTTGTTTGGGTGTAGGGAGGGTGTTTTAGGTGTCTTGTTGATCACATAGGAAGGCTTACCTTTCTATGTTTTGGTCCAAGATGTTTGGAATGTCTGAACCACATTTTGAACAAGGTTTCGTGTGTCAAGTGTGAACAGGGATACTCCTATTTGATTGTCGAGTCAAAGTCCATCACACTAGGTGCAACACCATCCTAGTTCTTTATACCTTGATGCATCATGCCTATGTGTGTTATCAAACATAAGGTAAGTATCCCTTTTAAAGTCCCAATTCTTGGTAAGAAAATCATCATCATCATCACCATCTCTAATAAGGTAGATTTGTTGGATCCTCTTTTCATCATCTTATTTCTTCTGTCTTCTCTCCATGCTAACATCGTACCATGACAGTTAATCAAAAACATCACAAATGCATCCATCCTGCATCCACAAACCATCAACATAAGGCATATCATATCATAACATATAGGAAACACTAAGCATCTCACATGCATTGCATAATATATATTGGTTATTCTAAGCATCTCACGAACCATACATTTACATTCATGGCATAAACATAAAAGAATCATCACATAGGAATTATTAGCTCATATCATATATATCATCAAAGCATCCATTGCATCATCACATACATCATAATACCATTCATTTGCATCTGTTACATAATCATATAACGTCACATACATATCATCCATTTGCATCATCATACCATGAACATCATATCATGTCATAGACATAGGCATCATTATAAAAAACATCATCATAACATCCATAAATGCATCACCATATCATACATGAGAAAAATAATGAAAAAGAAAAAGATTGTATCTCATTCATTTTATCATCATCATCCATTAGGTGCATAATATAGATTTGTTAGTCTAAGCATTCACATATCATAACATTTCCATACATTATCAAAAGTGCATAAGAAAATATACTAAAAAATAAATGTATCCATAAATCACAGCATCACATCATAAACATCATATAGAAACATACATCGCATTACATCATATAGAATAAAAAAACATACATCACATAAGATAAATTCATTGCGTCACATATAGACCATCACATATAGAAACTAAAAAATATCCATCCATAATGCATAAATAGAATATGACACATCATATCGGATCAAACCATATCATCTCATTATCATCAAAATAATAATACACTATCATTGTACAAAAATCAAGATCAAGAGTGTATATCAATCAATATAATACAATCGCCCAAGGGGCTATCAAAAAATGAGCCCGTGGATCTCAAAAGAATAGTGTCTCTGATAAAGTGGAAGAGTTAGCCTTGTTGGCTACTCCCCTCGCCACCCTACCTCTCTCCATGACCCTTCGGAGGCCTGTATCTAGTCTGTTGTGAAAAATTTGGAACTCATGGCACTCGAGGCACTTCCTAGTGGTAATGCACCCAATAGTACTCAAACTCTTATATGGCCTCTCGGTATGCATGCGTGGACATTGTGCTCCTAGAGGAAGATGCAACTATACTCTCCAACTGCTGTCATTGGCCCATCTCCTACGCTGCCTGTAGCTCAGCAACCTACTGCTATTGGATGGCCTGATCTCGCTTGATTGTTAAGGCCAAGACCTACCATCTCACCTGATCCCTCTCTATAGTAAACACCTATATCTGATCCTGTAAGTGCAAAATATGACAGTCCCTCAGGTTTGGCTATGGTGGTAGCTGAACTGGTGGTTGGTCTTGATGACCATCTCTCTGTGGGTCCTGCTGCCTATCCTGATCCTGATGCCTATCTCTAGGGGAATCCCTCTGATCCTTGTGCTACTCGGGTTGTTTCTTTGGCTGTCGCGGGGGTGGTCCACCTCCTCCTCTGCCCTTGTCGCCATCCCCGTCTTAGTCTCCATCACCGTGCCCTCTAGCTCCTTGGCCCCGCCGTTCCCCTACTAATTGACCTTTGGGTCTCCTTCGCGACAATAGTGCACCGAGAACTATCATTATAACAAGTGGACGGAACCAATCTCTGTATGCCTGTGGTCATCCTTAGGTCTGCTGTCACTGATCATAAGGCCATGGCTTGGCCATTAGTTTCCTGAAGCTCTCAACTACCTCATTTGTGGGAATAGTATGACCCCATGCCGTCTCCCTCGTAGTACAGGAAAAGATGGTCACGTAGTGGTCATCGGAATGGTCCTGTGCATCCCAAAATTGTCGAGAAACTCAGTTTGGAAGATACCACTCTATCATCATGTGCTTTCTGCCCTGCATCAAATGGTCCTGCCTGGCAAAGAAAAATTGTTGAACATCATCATACTAGGCAGGCATGCCGAGCCAAGGCCTCCAAGTGAAAACTATCATCTCGTCGATGACCCTCAGCCAGTGTCAGATGTTGGCTGCCCCTCTGTGTGTGAACCTAAGTGCACCCCTATATCTCAAGACGACTGGGTCATCTGGCTCCATGTCGATGGGTGTGACTCGAGGGCAGAGCATTGTAATGTGCTCCCAGACCCAGATGTGCAGTACTGTAACCCTTGATCCGATAGCCCGACTATCATAGTATGCAAAATCGTGAAGATCATGGTAGAGGGAGGCTAACATCACTGGCCCCTAAGCAAAGCACTCTCTCCATTGGAGCATCCACTCCTAGAAAAGACCCCATCCTGAGCTGAAGTATCAGACACGTCGATCTGGTGCCATGACTCCTGAAATGATGGCAGTTACAATCAATCTAAAAGTCGGTACTACAGTCTTGTACCACTCTAGCTTGATCTAACGTTCTAAAAAAATGATCTCGTATAGGCCCATAATCTCGTAGCAGGCATCTCTACCGGAATCCACATCATAAATGACCCTCTTAGTGGATTGACAATCACAGAATACGCCACACGTCCTCTAGGGTCACTGTGGCCTCGCTTGTGGGGAAGTGAAATGAGGACATCTCACTATGCTAGCGCTCCACCAATGTTGTCATCATACCGAGGTGCATCCTGATCACTGGGGCATAAGCAATGTACCATAATCCAATCACTCCTAGGTGCTCTTGGAGCAACTCATGCAAACCTAGATCCTGAGACAATCTGCTCAAAATAGAAGATCTATGCTCTCGTGAGTGGACCGGCTCCATGTCCTCCTACATCAGGAAAATCACCGTGTCAAGTTTCATAAAAAATTGAGATCCTGTTTGGAGTTTGCACGACCAAAAAAACAAATGTGTCACTGTTTGAAACTTCCAAACTACACCGCTAGAAGCCTAAAAGTCTCAAACTCTGCTGCCGCAACGCAGTTTGATAGCATTCTAATTTGACCCCTGGACCTAAATTTCAAGCTGAGTCGTTGCGGTGTTGTTTGCATGTGCAGCGGACTTTAGCACCTAAACCCTAATTTTTAAACTAAGTCGCTACTACACAACTCTCACCAGTGGCGTACTTTAAGCCCGTGCAATGCCGATTTAAGGTTTTTAGCAGCGGTAAACAATGTCGCTTGACTTCATTGACCTTTGGACCCTACTTAATGTGCTCAAAAATCAAAAAACAAAGTTAGGACAAGATGACATACTACTGGTCCTGTGTCGGGAAGCCTCTGGTACACTTGCATGCGCTCAGAAATGTGTCATGGAAGCACATGTTGCACCATCTCAATCAGTGCTTAGAGCTCATAACTCATGAATCTCTAAAGGCTAGGTGTGCAAATGAATTGGAATTGGCCCCTCGAGGCCTATTTAAGCTTGAAAGTTAGGGTTTTTTGACCCTGTTTAGTCATCCAACTAGGGTTTGGGAGCCTTGATCCCATTTTCACCTAATTGAAGACCATTTTGCATCATTTTTACGCGTTTTTGCACGTTTTTGACATCTTGGAGCCTTTCTGGAGTCGTCAGGCACCTTGTCCTCTTTTTTCGCGAGATCACCCAAAAATCAAAATTTTTGTCCGATCTCTTGAGAGGGAAATATATCAACATGTTTCTTCTTATTGGGGCAACAGTGGGGCTTTTAAATCAGAAAAAATTTGAATTTTGATCACACCAAATTATTCTTTGAACCAATGCAATGGCTACATTACTTCAAAAGGGGAAAAATGTAGACACAAAAAATGTACCAATTGGTCTTATACACTTGATACTAATTTTACTAGCGCCACTTTGTTCTGAATCATCCCCTTTGCTAAGTCATTTAATTGAATAATCCTTATTTAATTAAATTCATCACATTTTATCCCTTAATTAAATAAATCATTATTTATCTAATTAAGTCATCATCTCTTGTTGACTAAATAGATCATTAATCCTATAGTCTCTATTTAATTAAATAATTCATTTTATTTAATTAAATCTATAAAATCATTCTATTAAATTAAATAAATCAATCTTTATTTGATTTAATCTAACATCATCCCCTTTTATTTAAATAAATCAAAACCTTTATTTAATTAAGTCCAAATCATTTTCTTCTCATTTTGATTTAAATTAACCCTAAAATCTAAGTCAAAATGGTCAAATCAGCTAATCTCCTTTTAAATTAATGAAATCCCAATTAATCTTAATCTTAATCACCTAAATCCTCTAGATTTTGCAACTTGCTCATGAAAATAATTTCAATTGATTTATTAAATCTTCGATTACTTTCAAAAAGGCATCAATGTTGGAATATTTTCCAAGTTTGAAAAATCCCTCCAAAAGGGTTTGTACATCCAACAAGGCATTTAAACCTCTTACATGTCCTTTTGCCTTGAGTCAAGTGGCATTAACTTCATTTTCTCCTCCCTCCAACATTTCATTTCATTCATTTTGAAATTCCACCTAATTGCATTTAATTGCACAATGACCAAAATGTGCTCCACCTTTGTCCACTCACGTGTTGACAAGTGGCTTAATGCTATTGGTTTATTTTTAGTCGCACATTCATCAATTTTGTCTCATTCTCCATCACTCTCATCTATAAATAAGAGGTTCTTATTTGGATTTTGGATCCACAACTTCATGCAAAGACATTATCTTCAGATTTTGAATTTGCTCATCTATTGTTCATCCATTTTCTCATTTTCATAGCTAGGTGTAGACACGCAAAATATACTGATTGACATAGTACACTCCATCCCGACCTACTAACATTGTTTCTTCCTGAATCATCCCTCGGTCTAACCATTTAATCAAATCTCCTTATCTGATTAAATTCATCAATATTCCTCTCTTAATTAAATAAATCATTTTTTCTAATTAAGTCAATCTCTTTTGTTAATTAAATCAATTCATCTGATCTAATTATCCCTATTTAATTAAATAATCAATTTATTTGATTAAATCTATAATGTCTATCCATTAAATTAAATAAATTAAAATATTATTTGATTTAATCTAACACCATCTCTTCTAATTAAATAAATCAAAATCCTTATTTAATTAGCCTCTTATCATATTCCTCTCTTATTTGATTTAAATAAATCCATAAATTTGAGTCAAATAGGTCACATCATCTAACCTCTCTCATTAAATTAGTTAACCCTTAATTAATTTAATCTCATCTCATGTCCCATCCTCTAGATAATGCAAGTTGCACATGAAAATAGATTTAATTCATTTATTAAATCTCTATTTTCCTCACAAGGCATCTTTTGGAATATTCTCTCAATTTGAATTCAAAAATTCCAAGTCAACATGTACATCCAACAAGGCAATAAATTCATCTTACATGTCCTATGCCTTGAGCCAAGTGGCATTTATTGCATTTTCCCTTCCCTCTTACATGCCATTTCAACAAATTTGAAGTTCAAAAATATGCATTTATTGGCACAATCCCCAAAGCTTGCACATCCTTCACCCATTCATAGCTTGACAAGTGGCATCATACCATGGGATGAATGTTAGTCCCACATTGCTCAAATTTGGACATTCATCCATCTTGGAATTCTATAAATAAAGAGCTCATATCCTCATTTGATCATCCACAATTCATGCAAAGTTACCATGCTCAAATATCTCTCAAATTTCATCCATTATCATTGAGTTCTTAGTTAGGTTTTTGCAGATTTTTGGCTTGGAGCTCTAATCCTTCACCAACGAAGTGGATCAATCATCTTCAACACATCAAGTTTGCATCTTAAGAATTGGGAAAGGCCAATTTTCACATCAAATTGGCACCAATTCCCCCATGGGATCATGAGTTTGCACAGTTGAATTAGGATTCAATCTTTGTTTTGTCATTTCCATTGTGTTCTTCACTATTTTCTTCCTAGTTTGAATGTTTTAAATGGATTTCATGGGGAATCCTTATTTTGGCTTGCAATCTCTTGTCTAACTTGTTTATTCTTGTTGTTTTGCAGGTACCAAGGTTGGGGATCGTACATTTGGCGCTAGAAGGAGGGCTGGACATCATTCTTTCTCATCTTTTCCCAAAACTTCCGCATTTTTTCTTCACACACAGAAAATTCTAATGCTAGGAGCTCAACGTCGCTATTTTGGTGTCGTTGTCTCTTCAGCATCGCTATATAGCACCGCGGGAGACTCAAAGTGCGACGCTGGACTCGTCTTACCAAGAAATTTTGAATTATAAACTCCACCGTTGGGCTCGTTGACTCACAGACATTTTGAAAAAGAATCAAACTGCGATGTTGGATGAAAAGTGCAACGCAGTTGAGCTCTCTATCCTGACATAGAGCGACGTTGATTGGCAAGCGGTGTTGTGAGAGCACCGCTGGGAAATCAAACTGCAACGTAGTTACTAGTTGTGACGCTGGAAGGGAGTAAAAAGGGAAAATTTAATTTTAGCACGTGTTCTTTGATTAATGATTAATTTGTTCTCTATTTTTTGCTTTTTTGTCTCTATATTTTCCATAATCTGACTGGTTTTTTCGTCCTTGTAGGTTGGAAATCAAAATCGAAAGAAGGAGAAGCATGAGAAGGATGTTCGTCAAATCAAAGTGTTTTTAAACACTATAGTGTTTTCTTAACACTTTTTCACGAAATTGTTATCTTTTCTTTCTTAGGACACTAATTTTCATTTGGGCTTAAAAGGAATCTTTTAATTTCTTCTTGCAAAGGCTAAAATGAACATTAGGACCACAACAAACTAAATTTTGTTTCTTGGATTAACAATTGAACAAATGCCTCTCACTTATCTTTTGGTGCTTAAAAAGAACTCACATTTTGCTTTGTAGATTTAAAAAGAACAAGTGCAACTTTGTTTTTTGTGAAGGCTTACTTAAACTAAAGCCATTAAAAAATGACGTATGCGCTTCTCTCACGCTTTATAGCGACCTTGAGAATCAAAAGGCCTTTTTCATGACTTTAGGGTGAGATAAAGCGATCACCTCCACACTTCGATTTGGGTTTAAAATTGAACAAGATCTTGTGTGAGTGTGAGTGGGGGCATCTTCGCATATATTCTCTCTCTTTGTTGCAATCAAAGATTGATTGAGTTACATATTTTATTTTCACTCGCTTTTGTTTATCCTAGAGGGCCTGCCATGGGGAAAAAGTACTCACCCAAGAGAATGACTCAATTGGTAACACTTTAAAGCCAAGAGTATTTCCAACTGGTATATAAATGTGGGTATTGGAGTAAACGCCGATATCATGCGGTTGATTCTGAAAAGATGGATCCGAAAGGGGACTCTTGCCGTATGGGTCAATCTCCACAAATAGAAAGTCCTTATTAAAACCCATGTGCTAGAATTTTCCAAAATCCTTTAATCTATTTGTTGGTGCAAGAACAATCATTCTGAAGCTGCCCCACACTTTTATGGTCTTTCAGTAGAAATGGAAAACATGCCATGGGAGTTTCATGGGTGTTGATGCTTGGCTGCCCCGTATAAGTGAGTGCCGTGGAGGGGAGCCGGTGGGGTCAAGCATCTAACCATTCGCTAAAGATAAGCGTAGTTGGACTTGTCCAAGTGGGAATCCAACAAATATTGTCTTACACATCCCTAGGATTGTACTTATTCTTGGGTTACAAAATGTATTGCTTGGTCGAAAACATCTCAAAAATAAACACTTAAAACCATCCAAATTTCAAACCCTTTTGGAGACAAATACCATTGACTCAATTTATATGTTATTGCTTGCCCTTGGGATTCATGTCCTTAGAGGTTTCTAAACATTGGATTATATCTCGATTTGTCTCCTTAAGTAAACTATAGGGAAACCATTGCCTTGAGTTCATCGAATTTCCACATAACATACTTTGTGGGGTTTGAAGAAATTAAGACATTGCACATCTTAGTTTGAAAACTTAATCAAAGAAAGTGTTTTTGGTAAAATAAAGCCATTAAGAAAAGCTAAGCAAAATGAACTTTCATGTGTGTTGAAGATTCACGATTTCTCAAAAAAAGATCCAAAATCCAAAGCAAAGATCATTGGTTCAAAATCCAGAAATGTGTGTTCAAATTAAATCATTATTTGGTCACAAAGGTCTATAGGAAGCATTTGCATGTTCTTCAATACCTAGGTCTAGGCAAACAAAGTGTCTATTTTTAGGTTCACCTTAGGATCAAAAGCAAATTAAAATCCTTTCATCCATCCTTCAAAACATGAAAACAAACATCATCTCACAATCACCTTTTGGAGAAATCTTGAAATCATCCTTAATGCTAGACCTTTTGGAAAAATCCAACATCATCAAATCCTTGAGACTAAATCCTTGAAAACATTATAAAAATCACCTTTAGCTAGGTATGTGTAGATGCATCCTTTTGCATATGCTTAGTCAAAGTCATCAAAAATCATCTTGTTTTGCTTGATATACATAGATGCATCCTTCTTCGTATGCTTAGCTAAATTATCATCTCGTTTGAATAGGTGTGAGTTGATGCATCCTTCTCCCTACACATATTCAAATCATCATCCCTTGAACAAAGCTATCCCTTAGATCGTCATCCAACATCTTAGGGTATTTTTGTTCAAAATCAAAACAAATCAAAACCAATCAAGAAGATCAAAGTTCGAAAAATATCTGAAAGTCCCAAAAAGCCTAGCATCTCCCATCAAGATTGATCAAAAGACCATAACATCCACATCGTCCATCCCTCACATCATCACAATATCATCTCTTGATCCTTAAGATATCCTAAAAATTTCTACTTTGGACATAAAAAAAAGATCAAAGAAATCAAGAGATTCATCTCTTCTTCTCAATTGATCCTTGTTTTATGGTTGAAACCAGATCTCAATACAAGAAGAGCATGGAAGCCACCAAAGAAACACCCACTTCAAGTGATCTTAGCCAAACAAACATTGAGATAAATATCGCTGAGTCAAGCAATCCTTTGACCATCTCATCATCCCAAAATCTGCAAGAGGAAAACCAAGGAGAGGATCTTACCCTTGGAATGTCTCACGAAGAAATAACTGAAATGCTCCAAAATCCGGACAACCATAGAATCATCAACATCATGATGAGGCTCAACCCTTCGTTATACATGTTTGAATTAGCAAAACAAGGAGCCAAGTTACCTTCGGATTTTGACGTGAGTACCATAGTGGAGACATCATTTCCTCCAATCTCATCCACCATTCCCATCTCATCTACACCCCCATCCCAAAACATCACGCAAAACATTCTACAAATCATGACATCTTTTGCTCCAACCCAACCCAACGTTAACAAGGGAAATGCATTCCTCAATGCTCTTCAAGCACACCCCCTTGTTAATAATCAAAACTTGGATGCAAACACCACCTTGGAACAAAACATATCCGAAAACCCATTACATAAGAATATTCCTCTCACCTTCCATCATGATCCATCATCATCATACTTTCGCGCAACGCCTCAAACTCCCCTCCTCACAAATTCACAAGGGGAGGGAGATATGTTCGGACTAGGGGGCATCTTTGACACCACAACATTTTCACAAGAACTTGCACCCCTCACATTTCCATCTCTTCCACCATTTCCATCATCATCCACACCAGTCCTTGGTTTAGGGCTTCCCCCTCTACCAAATATCAATCGAACCACTATCCCAAATATCAATCAAATCATTATGCCAAACGCTCAAAAATTTTCGTTGATATCACAAAAATAGACGACAAATGCACAAGCAATTACAACATCATCAAAAACCCCCTTAACATCACAAAGCATAGTCTCTCAAGGACCAACCACATCAACAACACCCTCCATCACACAAAACATCAAGACCACCTTCAAAAACACCATTCCAAATCCACCACCACCCCCACCACCACCAACTTCCACCACATCAAGCCAATACAATGTAGCATTGCACACTGCTTTCCAAAAAGGATACCAACAAGTTTAGAAACAAAAAGCTGAACAACTAGCTGCTCAAGTTGCGCAAGCTACCCAAGCAACCCAAGCCACCTTACAAGCATAACAAGTCCAAGCATTATTGCAACAACAACAACAAGCCTTGCAAGCATTGCAAGCACAAAACGCTACTCAAGCACAAACTATATTACAACAACAAGTGACACAAGCACAAGCGCAAGCACAAGCCCAAACACAAGCAGCGCAAGCTCAAGCGCAAGTTGAATATCAAGCACAACAAGCCCAATATCAAGCACAACTTCTTGCACAAAGACAAGCAGCACAATTGCAAGCATATCAACAAGCAATACAGTAATATCAAGAGCAACAAGAAGCAGCTAAATTGGCAGCCCAACAATAAGCATTGTTGGAACAACAACAAGCACAACAACAAGCGTTGTTGGAACAACAACAAGCACAACAACAAGCGTTGTTGGAACAACAACAAGCACAACAACAAGCACAAATCTTAGCACAACAACAACAAGATCAACAAGCATTGTTCATACAAAAGCAAGTGGAAGCCTACCTAGCTCGACATAACATATAGATACCATCGAACAACACACCGACCAATCCACCCATCCAACCCAAGATCGAAACACCCCAAAACACTTTCATCCCACCCCCTGATTCGCAAAATGATGTGATGGCCCAAATCAGGTTGCTTTTGCAAGAGGTGCTCGATCTTCAATCAAGGCGAACAATGAAGACACCAAGAAACTTGTGTCCCTATCCATTTGATAGGAGCCTAATAATGAAACCATTCCCCAAGGAAAGGGTGAATCTTCTGCTTCATTCCTACAATGATGGCAATCCAAGGCCAATCGGAGCAAGTGGACCATGCCAGAAGAACAACATGTTTGCACCATCATAGCCAATCTTGAAGGCCGCTTGGCATTTCATCTTAAGGTTCAGGGCATCACCACATATGATCAATTGATTCCCAAAGTTCTCAGCATCGAAAGAGCCCTCATAACTCAACATGCGGAATCAACATCATACCATGAACAACAAAACAACCACCCACCATCCAATTACAACGATAAACCTCACACGTGGGCAAGGAATAAAAACATTACTAATGATGGTGTCGTTGATGCCAAGGTGGTCATTAGTGCTCCTCGCCAACATACACCCGCACCACAAATCCAAATCCAACACCACAACAATCATCACACGACACACCAACCAAACACCAATCCAACAATCAATAATTTTAATGACCAAAGAGGACCACCCCAATGCAAGACTTATCCCGAGCGAAAATACACCACTTTGGGGGAACCACTTGAAGACATCATGAAAAAGCTAATAGATGAAAAACTCATCAAAGCACCTACATTTGAGAATTACAAAGAACCAAATGTCAAACCTCCTTGGTACAATGAGAATCAACTTTGTGAGTTTCATAAAATCAAAGGCCATACCACAAATAGCTGCATGAGACTAAAAAACATCGTTCAAGATCTCATTGATAAAAAAATCATAAACATGGAACAACCTACAGTAAATCAGGACCTTAAGATAAATATGAATCTGATGCTAAATCATGGCAACAAAGGGAACACAAATTATAAAGGGAAAGGCACCCACTCAAATGTAAGTCATGTGTATGGAATAGTTGTCGCATCCCTAGATGAAAACTGCATGGTCATCACCATCAAAGGTGTCCATGGTGATTGTGGAGTCACCACAAGAGGCGGAAAAGTAACCATCATAGGATCATCTCAGCCAAACAAAACCCCTACATCTAGATCAACTCCTAATGGCTACAATGTCCTAGATCAACTCAAGAGAACACCAGCATAAATCTCCATCATGGAGCTGCTAAAAATCTCATTGGCCCATAGGAAAATCCTTGAAGAAGCATTGGACTCATCCACTGTCCCCGCAGAACTTGATGCAGAACAATTCCACACTATGGTTGTAAATATCATTACGCCTAATCTTCTTACATTTTTTGACCAAGATTTCCCCGCCCAACCATCTCACAACCGTGCATTTCACTTGGAAGCCATAGTACATAAGAGAAAAGTCAAAAGGGTCTTGGTCGATGGAGGTGCAGGTTTGAATATCTGTTCTCTCAGCCTCATCAAGCAGTTGAAAATACCAGAAGATTCTATTGACAAAGGGAAAGGTATCACGATAAGAGCATATGATGATCAAGAAAGAGTGTCTCAAGGCACGATTAAACTCCCTATTCAAGTAGGGACAACTCTCATGGAAACCACTTGTCAGGTCTTGGACCTTGACTTGCCATATAATATCCTCCTAGGATGACCATGGATTCATGCAATGAAGGCAGTATCGTCGAATTTCCACCAATGTGTAAAATTTACACATGACAGACAAGAAGTGACCATCCATGGAGATCCTGAACCTTTCTCATACTACAAAAATCATGAAGCAAAGTATTACAAAATCCCCCAAGTGCCAAAAAATGATGAGGGCCCATCCACACCATACATTGATCCCGCCACTCTCGCGTCCACTTCTACGATAGAGACACCTGCCACTCCCACCATTCCCACCATCTCCGACATCAAGCTCATCATCCAGGATGACGGTTGTGGAAGCTACAATCTCCCTAACAATGCTTTTGTGGTAGGAGAGTTACCACAATCTCCTAGATCACGGTGACGTCCACAAGAAAACCAAGCTTCCACATCACAAACGTCTCCTAAAGACTATCCCGAATTCACAAGATGGGGAGACCTTGGCCAGGAGGTCATTGAGGTAGATCCATCACACATGCTATATCAAGATGAAAGAACAGTAGTTAATTTACCAATGGATGACCAAAGCAAGGGTCTGTAAATGATGCTCGCAATGGGCTACGACAGAAATCAAAGACCGGGACAAAACAACAATGGGCTCATAATACCTATCATGCCAAAGACGCGACTGATAACAAACCTTGGCCTTGGATGTACCCCTCTAAGTATAACCATATGTGGCCGAAGTCCTCTAGTTAGAATGGTTAATATTTCTCCTCAGCCAATAGCAGCAAAAGTACGCTCACCAATATCCATAGCTAGAGACATACATAACTTTATAACTGAGATCTATAACAGTAATGATGACGAGGATACCATGAAAAATCTACCTAGGTTATTTGAGGACACCACCCTATGTATGATTAGTACCCTATCCTTCAAACCAGACCAACAAAATCATGAGATCCGCTTATTATATCCCCAACTCATCAACTACAACCAACAAGGACCACCGGTTCTTGATACATTTGAAAATGATGAGGCACTCTCAGAATTCATGGGATTATGGGATAACATTCTAGATGAGGATCACAAAACGAGGTTTATAATGGAGTTGGACACACACACCTATTATGGGGAAACAATTGAATCCTTCAGTCGCAAAAGTGAGAAACTAAGAATCATATCCAAGTCCTTGAGTGAAAACCACACTATGGCACTCTCTGATAGAAAAAAAGTAAAAAGAAAGGATGTATCCAATAGTGAAAACCTCTCTGAGGCACCCGAGGATGGGAGATTCAATCTTCCTTTAAGAGCTATTCATCAGGAAAAGTCAACAGTCTTTGCCGAAAAATGCAATCCGGTCAACCTAGGAACAGAGGAGACCCCACATATTACATTCTATGCGGAATCACTACTTTCAAAAGAGCAAGAACTCCTAGCAGCCTTCTTAAGGGAAAGACAAATAAACTTTGCATGGATTTATGCTGACATGCCAGGGCTTGATCTAGAGACTTTGGTTCATCACTTAGCAGTGTATCCAAAAGCAAAGCTGGTCAAACAAAAGCTTCAAAAAATGCATCCTCAAATCACTTTGTTAGTCAAAATGGAGCTAAAAAATCTATTGGACGCATGATTCATCTAACCAATCGATTATCTAGAATGGGTGTCAAATTTGGTACCTGTTTCAAAACCCGACGAAAATATGAGAATCTGCACAAAATTCAGAGATTTGAACAAGGCATGTCCAAAAGATGAATTCCTGCTTCCCAACATCGACATCAAACTACGTGGTCTTTGCGTGTATAATGTAGGCAAGGCTAATCTGTTGATTAGCCCCCAAGGCCCCTAAGATATGTCTTTAGGTTAGTCTCTTGGTCAAAATCTCAAAAAACCCCAAAAACATTAGAAAATCAAAAAATCAAAACATTTGAAAATCTCAAAAAATACCAAAAACAGCCTCAAAACATTGCAAAATGTCAAAAAATCCAAATATTTGAAAAAATCCATCCACCTCATCTCGCTTGCACCCGCAATAAACACCACTCATAATAAACTGATCATCATCCTCAACCTTTGGTGAAACAATTAGAAACAAGTCTGGCAGGCTAAAAGTGAAAACTCAAAAACGTCAAGTCTCGGGTCTAAGTCAGTACATAAGTAAGTTGGTCAATTCTTTGTGTCGATAGTCCATCATCCAAATAGTCTCATATCAATCATCTGATAACATCATGTCCTAGGATGAATCCTTCCTACAATGGGCATTATTTATCTGAAATAACCCTTTGGGTAAACCAAATGACGTACTGTCATCCACTAACATGTCCTAGGATGAATCCTTCCTACAATGGGCATTATCTTTTGGCAATAAGTTTCGGTTCTTATCCTTAGGAACATCTTTCTTTGGTTAGCGGTATTGAAGAACATCAGCTTGTTTGTTTACTTTGTCTTTACCTTTTGACTTATGTTATTGTGCTCATTCCAAGCACTTCTCGATGATATCCGAACAAGAGGATTTAGAGAAATAGGAATGGGGCAACGATCATTATCCTTTTTTATCTGCTATGCTTGTTGAATGTTCTTGTAAAATAACCTTGGTGAATACTTGCTTTGATAGGTATGTATGGAGGAGGTCTAGGGAAACTTGTTGACTATTGCAGGGATAGGTTTACCTTGCCGTGTTTTGGTTTGAGGTGTTTGAAACTTCTGAAGTGCATCCTAGGAATGTTTTCGTATGTCAGGTGTGAGAAAGAATACTCCTATCTGCTTGTTAAGTCAAAGTCCATCTCACTAGGTACAATGCCATCCTGGTTTTCTATACCTTGATGCATCATACCACATGTGTTATCAAACATAAAAAAATGTGGCCCTTTGAAAATCCCAATTCCTCGGCAAGTAATCATCATCATCATCATTTGCATTTTCATCATCTCGTGTCTTGTTGAAATGACTTCCTCTTTTCTTGCTAACCGCACTAACAAGGTACTATGACAGTTGATCATCATCATCATCATTGTCATTCATCTTGCATCCACAAATCATTAGCATATTGTAGAAACATATCATATAGGAAATATATGCATAACATTTCCATCATCATATAAGCATGTCATCATGAGCATTCTTCAAAAATAGATGCATTCATCTCATCGCATTTCATCCATAATATCTATCACATAAATCATCATATAAACATTTACAGAAGCATTTCATAACCATTTTTGCATAATCATACATAGTAGGTATTTAGGCATTTAATTCATTTGCATACATACTTGCATAACATCATGACATCATCTCATCACAATACATTCATATTACATTATGCATCCTCATATCACTTTGCATCACATACATTACATCATCATAGAACCATCTCATTTGCATCATATCACGACCATTACATCATCCATATCATCTCATAAATAGCATCTTAAACATTCATTGCATAAATCATTCCACATAGGCATAAACGTACAAACTTCATTATAAGCAAAGCATATATGCATCCATAAGCAAATATAGGTCACATATCATTTCACATGAACATCATAGATCATATTAAAATCCATATCACATATCAGATCATCTTATTTACATTTATCATAAATAGAACATCATATAGATAACAACATTGCACATTATATCATAGATTAGCATAATATAGATCTGTTAGTCATAATCATTGCATAAAACATCATTAGAAATAAATGCATCCATAACATATAGAAGTAGAACCATACATACATAAATAAAAGAGTACACATTATATCACATCAAAATCATCGTCGACTCATAGATATATCATCAATAACGCCACTATCATAGTACAAAGAATAAATCAGATCATTGTACATATATGTCAAACAGTGCAAAAGGCCCATCGAGGCTATCAAAAATGAGCCCATAAGGCATAAAAAAGTATCATAACATCTCAATCAAGCTCGGTCTTCATGAATGCTGCCCTCACCCCTGTCACCGTGACCCTCTACTGGTTTGTGGTTGGCCTGCTCTGAGTACTCTGGTACCCACTATGCTTTGGGTATGACCTCGTGATAAAACTGCCGATAGTACTCTACCTCTCGGATGACATCCCTATAGGAGCAAACTGGCACTGTATCCTGGGAGGAGGAGGCTGTCATGCTCTCTATCTGTTGTTGTCAACCTAGCTCTATGGTTGCCTGCAGCTCTGCAACCTGTCTCTGCTGTACAACCCGATCCCTCTCGGCCCGAAGCTGCTCTCTTTCAACCCTCACCTGATCTCTCTCAGCTGTCATAGCCTAGACTTGGGCCTACAATTGTGCAATCAAGGTGTCTCGTGCATCCACCTGACCCAGTGGCTGCACTTGTGGTTGTACCCGAGGCTGATCCTTGTCTCGTGGTGGCTCCTACTGCTGGTCCTGCATAGGTACGTCTCCATGCCCTGGCTCGACTGGAGGCACAACTGGCTAATCCTGTCGAACCTCAGCTCTCTGTCCTCAACCTCCCCCTCTGCCTCTGACTCTCTGCACATCTGGAACTGCATCCAGTATCGTCAACCGAAGCGGAGGCCAGAACCAATCTCTGTAGGCCTAAGTGGTGCCTAGATCTATTAGGCCCTAATCATAAGCCCATGGCCAGGCTACTAGCTACCTGAAGCTGTCGACTGCCTCTGAAGCAGGAATATATTGCCCCCATGAGACCTATGTCATGGTGCAGGCGAAGACAACTACGTAATCATTATCGAGACGATCTTGCGGCTCCCCAAACTGATGTTGCACGTGCCCAGGTAGATACCTCTCGAGCATGGTGTGCTCCCACCCCTACATGAAATGATCCTAGCGGCAGTAAAATATCTGGTCAGCATCGTCGACCCATCTGAGCCGACCAAGGTATGGGCGCTAGGTGAACACCTGTATCTCATCCAGAACTCTCCTCCAATAGGAGATCCCATGCTCACCGATGTGAGTGAAGGATACACTGCCTCAGTATCGTGCCATGAAGGGATCGTCTGGCCCCATCAGAATTGAAACAACGCACAGCCGAAGCACAACAATGTGCTCCCATGCCCAAAAATGAAGTAGGATCACCCCTACTCCCAACACCCTGTTGTCCATGTAAACATACTCATGAAGGTCTTGATATAATGAAGCTAACAGAACAAGCCCCATGCAAAACGAACTGACCTGTCTCGGACCATCCGCTCCCAGTAATATCCCCAGCTGAGACTAAAATATCGCCCTCGCCTGTCAGAGGCAATAAGGCTCGAAATGATAGCTTCAATCACCCAGTGGTAGGGAGGTGCCGGGATCCTGTGGCGCTCAAGCTCTATCTGCCCCTCGCAGAAGACAATCTCTTTTGTAGCAAGAACATGGAAGCAGACCTCGCGTCCCTCGTCCATATCAAAGATTGCCTAGCAATCGTGGATAGGCAATTGTAAAATCCACCAAATGTCCTCTAGGGTGACGGTGGCCTCACCAATAGGAAGATGGAAGGAAGATGTCTCGTTGTGCCATCTCTCGACCAGCGCTGACAACATCCCTAGGTGAGTGTGAATCAGTGACGCATACGCAATGTGCCAAAACCCCGGAATCCGGAGTCGGTCCTAGTCCCTGTCGCTCAAGTCCCTCAGATAACCAGCCAGGTCTCGTGACCTGTGCTCTCGGGAGTAGAGCTCCCTCGCCCCGTCCTGCATCAAAGAAGGCCAACATATTAAAATTTTTGAAAAATTCTTTGTCGAGCATCCAAAAAAATGTCTCCAGCGGTGTAACCCGTGATGGCGTCGCAGTTTGATTTTAATCAAACTTCAATGCTAGGGCTGAAAAGAGCAAAACCACACCACCGCGGTGCAATTTGTCTCCCAGTGGTGCACTTTGAGAAAAATTGGCGATGCCGTGTCACACTTTTTAAATTCACCTGCTAGCCTCGAGCTTAGTGTTAGAGTTTCTAAACTCCAAACTGCATCGCAATGGTGCTATTCAGCACCAAGCGGTGCAATTTATTTTTTGAGCGGTGCCATATAGCGCCGTTGCAGGCGGACCAACTCTTTAAAGCATTAATTAAAGCAATAAATGAAGGATGAAGATCGCGTGAGGACCACTTATCGGTGCCCCGATGTCGGGTGGCCACTGGTACGTCTAAACTCGATTTGAAATGTGCAGGGGAAGCTATCGTTGCGCCATATCATCAAGATGTCAGAGCTCAAATCTCGCGATCACTATTGGAGGTGTTTGAAATGACTTGAAAGTGACCCCTCGGGCCCTTTTTAAGCTCGAAGATTAGGGTTTTTTCACCGTAATTAGCTATCCTATTAGGATTTTGGGCCCCTGAACCTGTTTTTATCTAATTGAGGCTTGTTGTTCATTGTTTTATTGCGTTTAGACATGTTTTCAGCCTCTTGGAGCCTTTTTGGACCTTTCAGGTACTTTGTCATCCTTTTTTTCGCGAGATCACCCAAAAATTAGAATTTTCATCCAATCTCTCAAGGGGGCATTATATTGGTATATTCTCTCTCGCCAGACAGCAGTGGTGCAAGTTTTTAAATAATGAAATTTTTAGCTCTGATCGAGATTGTTTATTCTTTGAACCAACACAAACAAGTGCATTGCTTCAAAGAGAGGCAAAATGTAGACACGTAAAATATACTGATTGACATTGTGCACTTGATCCTGACCTACTAACATCGTTTCTTCCTGAATCATCTCTCGGTCTAACCATTTAATCAAATCTCCTTATCTGATTAAATTCATCAATATTCCTCTCTTAATTGAATAAATCATTTTATCTAATTAAGTCAATCTTTTTTGTTAATTAAATCAATTCATTTGATCTAATTATCCCTATTTATTTAAATAATCAATTTATTTGATTAAATATGTAAAATCTATCAATTAAATTAAATAAATTAAAATCTTATTTGATTTAATCTAACACCATCTCTTCTAATTAAATAAATCAAAATCCTTATTTAATTAGCCTTTTATCATATTCCTCTCTTATTTGATTTAAATAAATCCATAAATTTGAGTCAAATAGGTCACATCATCTAACCTCTCTCATTAAATTAGTTAACCCTTAATTAATTTAATCTCATCTCATGTCCCATCCTCTAGATAATGCAAGTTGCACATGAAAATAGATTTAATTCATTTATTAAATCTCTATTTTCCTCACAAGGTATCTTTTGAAATATTCTCTCAATTTGAATTCAAAAATTCCAAGTCAACATGTACATCCAACAAGACAATAAATTCATCTTACATGTCCTATGCCTTGAGCCAAGTGGCATTTATTGCATTTTCCCTTCCCTCTTACATGTCATTTCAACAAATTTGAAATTCAAAAATATGCATTTATTGGCACAATCCCCAAAGCTTGCACATCCTTCACCCATTCATAGCTTGAAAAGTGGCATCATACCATTAGATGGATGTTAGTCCCATATTGCTCAAATTTGGACATTTATCCATCTTGTAATTCTATAAATAAAGAGCTCATATCCTCATTTGATCATCCACAATTCATGCAAAGTTGCCATGCTCAAATATCTCTCAAATTTCATCCATTATCATTGAGTTCTTAGTTAGGTTTTTGCAGATTTTTTGCTTGGAGCTCTAATCCTTCACCAAAAAAGTGGATCAATCATCTTCAACACATCAAGTTTGCATCTTAGGAATTGGGAAATGGCCAATTTTCACATCAAATTGGCACCAATTCCCCCATGGGATCATGAGTTTGCACATTTAAATTAGGATTCAATCTTTGTTTTGTCATTTCCATTGTGTTCTTCACTATTTTCTTCCTAGTTTGAATGTTGTAAATGGATTTCATGGGGAATCTTTGTTTTGGCTTGCAATCTCTTGTCTAACTTGTTTATTCTTGTTGTTTTGCAGGTACCAAGGTTGGGGTTCACACACTAGGTTATGCAAGAATTCAATCAAGGAACATCAAATCTTCATCAATACATCACCAAGTTTGCAAGGAATTGGGAAAGGGCCATTTTCCACATCAAAATGGCACCAATTCCCCCATGGGATTAGGAGTTTGATCATTTAAATATGATTAAATTGCTTTCTTTATTGTGTTCTTCACTTATTTCTTGTTTATTTTCATTTCAAATGAATTCCATGGGGAATGTTGATTTAACTTGCATAATAGACTAATTGTGTGATTGTTTGTTGTGTTTGTGCAGGTTTAACATCAACATTCACAATAACAAGTTATCAGTTCATTACTTATTTATTAGTTCGCCTTTTGCCATTCAAGGATACACTCTATTTTATCATAATTTCTATTGTGGATGTAGAAATACCAACACGAGGTTTGACTTAGGCAAGCCCCTCTATGGCACAAACCTTCCTCTCATCTTATGTATGCAAGTTGTAGATTTAAAGTGATTTGAAGGAAGATTGAAGGCTACTTGTTCATTCATGCACTCTAACCCTACAAGTTGTCAATTCATGGAATCTGCATTTTCTCATCAACAAATGAAGTTTCAATAGTAATTCTTGAAAGGAAAAAGTTATAGACTAGGTGCCTTAAGTTTATTATTTTAGTTCCTAAAAAATAGGAGGATAATCTAGGGCATACTGTGCCCTAGACCAGCTAGATCTACTTCAAATTTAAACCCTAGGTTTCTCTATGTCCGCCCTCTACATTTCTAGATCTAAATTTTGTCTTTTTGTAATCAATTTATTAGGAATCATAACAAACTACTGCATTTGCATAGTTTTCTAATTAGATAATTGCATTTAGAGAGTGCTCAATTAGTTATCATTCAAATCAAAACATCACCATCAATAACATAGATAAACATTGGATCAAATCTCTGATCCACCATTCTGGATCTCTTGAGTAGGTTTACAAGAAGCCAAGTGCTTCTTGAGGTCATCTTTAATCTAATAAAAAACAATTGGGAAGAGATTCTTCATCCTTTTCCCAATAATTATTTTTGATGAACCCAATTGTTTTAAACACTTTAACACCTCTCAAATATGTAGCTATCATTTCCAAATTTGAGTTAGATCTTAAAGTGTTTGCATTCATCATCGACATACCTAATTTTCATAAAAAATATTGAAAAAATAAAAAATTGTATTACAATTTGCAGAGACGGGTTTAAATTCACTTATTGCAAAATAGGATTACTTCATGTTTGCATTGATAACTTGTATTAGGCCTGAAGTCAAATCTAAAAGTGTTTAAAACATTCATTTAGGCATTTGCATATAGTGAAAAAGTGGAAAAAGTGCATTCTTATTGTTGCAAAAGCATAAAATATTTCAATTTTTAGATTTGTCAAGATAGGATCTGATGAAGGTCGCTGCAATCTTCATCATTTAATTATAAATGTCAATCTATGGCAGTGTCCATGGTAATATGCAAGAGGGAAAATAAATCTTTTACATGAGATTCTTTTTCTACAAATAGAATTGAAAGACAATACATGAAATAATTTGTTGGAATCAAATCTAATATAAAAGCTGGTAAATGAAAGTGCTAGAATAAAATCTATCTTAAGAAAACTACAAACAACTACACTATTGCTGCTAAAAACTAAAATCTATTATTTTATAAACTCTTCCCCATTTGATTCCTTGATTACAATGAATTTATAGAATTATGAAAGATGAGCCTTATAGCCATGCAACAACTTGCTAGAAGATAGGAAAATGTGTTGAGGGAAAAATATAAGTATTTTTCTTCATCTCGTTGAGTCAATCTTCTTTGGTCGTTCAAAACAAATATGCCTATTTTGTAGCCCCTAAACAAGCTCCAAAAAGACATTTTAATGCTGAAAAAGTCATGTCTTTCCCTTATATATCATTAAAGCTCATAAAATAGCTCTTAGATGTTTGCAAAAAGGTTCAAACTGCCCAAAACTACCTCTTAGATATGCTCCATTTGTTTGCACAATCCAACAATTTATCTTAGATGCTTCAAACTTTCCCTTAGATGTTCTCAAATGTTGTCCCTTAACTGCTCATAAAATCCCAAAATGCTCAACTTCTTCATAAATGTTATCTTCACTTAGATCCTTCTTAGCTCTAGAAATTTCGGAGCATGAAAGTAAAGTTTCGGAGCATCAGGCTGGTGAAGTTTTCTCTCAAACCTTGATTTGGGTTTTCGTGAAATTTAATAGGTTTTTTCATCTTCTTGTCTCCTAATTTCTTTCCAGAAATATTAAGAACCGATATCGTAATTTTCAAGATATGATGAAATCTTTACTGCTCCAACTGGAAATCTCTTACTTTCTTCATCATGCCTAGTCTTGATAAATTTCATAATTAAGTATAATACATGCTTTTATTTAGCTAATAGATGAGATATTTTTTGTTTCATCATCTCCCCCACACCTAAAATGTTGCAGGTCCTCTGCAACTTATAGTGAGCTTTAAGAACCAATTTTTTCACTTTTATTGCAATTTCTTTGGAGATTTTCTAAGAGGTGCACTAGATATGCTTCTAAAGATATTCTGAGTTACTCCAGAGATATCTAGAGCTTATTGTCTTTTCTTCATGGTTGGTTGCCAAAATAAATCTACAAAAACTCTTGGGAGTAACAACTTTTATAGAGAAATGCATATTTTTGAGCTTTAGAGAAGAAAACATAGCATGCGTAAAACACTTATTTGTAGAAAAAAAACCTACTATATCCTACTCATTGATGTAGAGATAGGTTACAAAAAACTATTAATTGGTTGTGGAAAATAACAACTTTTTCTCAAAGGATTGATCCATGCATTCAAAATTTTGAAAGAAGAGAAAAAGCATGAGAAGAAGATGGCTAAATATTTGAACTTTGATGCTCCTCCTTCCTTTGAAATGACAACCTTCTCCATAATTTATGATTCTAGTAGATACATGGGCTAATTTGAAAGATCTTGCAATCCTTCCTCATATTTTTTTACATGTATGACTAGATACAACTCCTTGTTTTTCAAATATCTGATCAAAAAACCCTCATTAGATTTTGAAGGTGTCCAAACAATAATCTTTTGTTTGTTGGGGTTTGAAGTCGTTGTCCTCTAGTTGAAGAGATTGCATAAGAGATGTCACCTTTGCATGCAAGAACCTCTTCTTTTGGATCTGTTGTTTTGGGGGAGGGGGTTTCTAAAATAATAAAACAAAGAATTTTTAAAATAATAAACCTAAAAAGCTTTTCAAACGAATTTTTCTTTTGACCCGTTGTCACCAGATCAACAACTCCCTAATAACACCATTCCCCGACAATGACACCAAAAATGATGAAGGTCGTTGCAATCTTCATCATTTAATTATAAATATCAATTCAAGATGGTGTCCATGACAATATGCAAGAGGGAAAATAAATCATTTGCATGACATTCTTTTTGTACAAACAAAATTGAAAGACAATATACGAAAGAATTTGCTGGAATCAAATTTAATCTAAGAGCTAGTAAATGAAAGTGGTGGAATGAAATCTATCTTAAGAAACATTCAAAGGGAAGTTCTGGAAATGTAAATAATAGGGAATGGAAAGATTGCTAGCAAATAAACTATGAAATAAAAACTACAAACAACTACACTACTGCTGCTAAAAATTGAACTATATTATTTTATAAACTCTTTCCCATTTGATTCCTTGATTATAATGAATTTATAGAATTCTGAAGGATGGATCTTATAGCTGTGTAACAACTTGCTAGAAAATAATAACATGTGTTGAGGGAAAAGGATGTCTTTTCTTCATCTTGCTGAGTCAATTTTTCTTTGGTCATCTAAAACAAATATGGATATTTTGTAGCCCTTAAACAAACTCCAAATTGATATTTGAATATTGAAAGATTCATGACTTTCCCTTGGTTATCATTAAATCTCATAAAACAGCTCCTAGATTCTTGCAAAAAGGTTCAAACTGCCCAAAACTACCTCCTATATATGCTCTATTTGTTTGCACAATCCAACAGCCTATCTTAAATGCTTGGAACTACCCCTAGATGCTCTAAGCTGTTGTCCCTTAACTGCTCATAGAAGCCCAAACTACTCAACCTCTTCATAATGCTATCTTCACTTAGATCCATCTTAGTTTTGGAAATTTCAGAGCATGAAAACAAAGTTCAAGAGCATTGTATTGGTGAAGTTTTCTCTCAACCACAAATTGAGTTTTTGTGAAATTTAATGGGTTTTTTCACCTTCTTGTCTCCTAATTTTCATCCAAAAATCTAAAGAACCCAAATCGTAATTTTCAAGATATGATGAAATTCTGATTGCTACAATTGAAAATTTCTTACTTTTCTCATCATGCTTAGTCTTGGTAAACTTTATAATTAAGAAAAATACATGATTTTATTTAGATAATAGATGATACATTTTTTTGTATCATTATGATCAGTCAAATTCTATACTTTACATTCTGAAAATTGCATTTCTAAATTGTATTCATCATTAAGGATTTTAAAAATTACTTGCATAATTGTATTTCATATTGTAAAATCACAAAATTTGTTGAATTTTGGAAAATTATTTACTATCAGACCTGCATAGTCATAGAAAATGACATTTAAACATTGTAGATCACACCCAAATCATGAACTCAACAAAAATACCTTGTTGGTCTAGGGTGTATTGCATTCCTAACCAGGTAATTTTTTCTTAGATTCTTATGGTAAAAACCTCTGAAGATATTATGTCAAGATCTGCTTTCAATTTCTTTGTTCACTATGTTATAGTGGTATGAATTTCAACACATATTTGTTAAGAAGAAAATTGTTGCAATGGTTGAATGCTTTGGTAACATGTTGTCTTCTTTGAAATCTTTGGTTGATGTTTCATGCTATGCATTTGGTAACAAATCTCTTTCAAGTGATGAGACTCATGTTCCTTTAGCTCTCAATGCATGTCTTCTTAATGATGATATCTTGAGGCAAGACGATGCAATCATGGATGAATTCTTAAACAACACAATACCTAACATTGAAGAACATTTTCCTTTATCCTTCACAAATATGGCCTACTCATCCTTATCAACAATCGACGACACCTATCATACCTCCACTTGACATGTTCTCTTCCTCACGTCACAAGGAAAGTGCTTTACAATGTATACCTTGATCACTACAAGAAAAACCATTGCAAATACCACTCATGATGAGCCCATGAATGATTCTCCATCCTATGAAAGTAAAGTGAGTGATACAACCATCAACTTAGAAGAGTGTTATGGTCAAGGATTTAAGATTCTTCCTAAACAAGGTTGTGACATAAAGAATGAACATGAAATCCACATCCTCTTGGAACAAATACCATCAGAAGATACAAAAGGAATTGGTTATCAAGGTCCTCCACCCTTACATAAAACATTTACACCATCCTCTAAACTACATAAACCTTACATGGGCATGTTAGAAGGGTTCTCCTAACCACTCCACATCCATTTTCTGAAACTAAACATACCTGAAGAACACTTTTACAATCAAAATTCATTAAATTACCTCCTATGCAAGAAAGAAGAGATGTTCAATACAAGAATAAAAATTCATCCTTTTGTGTGTATCATAGATTATTTGGCCATGCTACTGATGAATGTCGTACTTTAAAGAAGATATTAGATGACATCGATCCTTGTAAGGATGGGTATGATGAGATGATAAATGAAATAACTAACTTTTCATCTGGCTATGTGGTAGTTGTAGTATCATTAGATACTCATTACCATGCATGGGGGCACACGATGTTTTGTGCAATCATATCTTATCACTAAGGAGAAATGCAACACATTCCATATAGGCTCATCTTTTCCCTTACACTTGGGGGGCAAGGGGTAGTTAGTCTCTTATAAGATGTGTGTGCAATGTTTTTAATCTACTAAAAATGCAAGAAACTCAAGCAAAAGACCAAAAACAAGCAAAACACTCAAGATAGGGTGATGAGGAGTTCAAATCAGCTTACAAATTCTCATGTTGTGTAGATTTTCCCATGATGTTTGATTGGTTGTGTGCTCACTCGATATTTTGACAACATAATGACGCTCCAGTGGAAAATGGGTGAGAAAGAGGGAAAATGGATAAGTTTTGGATATATAGATTTGGAAGGATAATGGATGAATGGCTAGAAGTAGATCTTGAGATTAATTCTAGGGCAAAAGGGAATATTAAATTCCATTAAAATCCTAGAGAAGATAAAATAGAATTTAAAATTCCATTTGAGGATGTGGGTGGATTGAAAAGGAATTAAAAATTCCTTGGGAGGTGAGAAGTGTTGACTAAGGATTAAATTAGGATAATTAATGAAGGATTAGAGGAATGTTAGGTGGCTAATTGGGATTATGAATCCACTTGCAAAAGTTGGAGGATGTGACACCTCCTAATCATGGATTAGGAATGTGCACATCCTTAATCAAGGATTAAGCAAGGGGGATTAAGATTAGGAGCAAATTATGAAGGATGGGACATGAGGGTATTAAATAAATAGATTATTTATTTAATTTTTTGGAGGAAAGGGATAAGGGGTAAAGTATTTAATTATTTAATTAAATACCTTAGGGATTTAGAGGACTTTAAGGGTATTAATTAAATAATAACAATATTATTTAATTAATGTGGGTAAGAGGATATTTAGATGAAAAAAGGATAAATTTGACAAAAAGTAAGTGGTCAAATTTAGGTGTCTACAAGGTGTATTCCTTTGTATAAGGGATTCATTACAGATTCCATTATCTCCTTAAAATATTAGTGTATCAAGTACACTAACATTTTAAGGGGGGGCATATTACCCCACATACTACAACTATTGAATAGGAATGGTCCCTTTTTAGTGGCAATTTCATACATCCCCTAAAAGTGTGACCTCGTTTCTCACATTATGTCTTTTTTAGTATTAATATAGCATGGATGTTCACTAAAGTGTGTAATTCTCAATATATATTGGTCATCCTCTTTATGGTGATATTAGGCTTGATACCCCCTAAAAGTGTGAATTTTCATTACATGTTATGCCCCCTTTGTGGTAGTAATATGCTTGGTACTCCCTAAGGTGTGACTCTTCATTCCATGATTCATCTTCTCTTCGTGGTGGTGTCATGTGTGATGCTCCCTAAGGTGTGACCTCTCATTGAGTTGTGTCCTTCAACATATTATGATCTACTGACATATACCCTTGGTGGTGGTGTTATTTATAACACCCCTTGAGGCATGGCCTTTGATGTTTTTCCCCTACAATGTTAAACTTTGTACACCCCTTGAGGTGATTTTTTTCCCTTGTGATGTTAAATAATCCCTTGTGACATTAAAATTTGTGCGCTCCTCGAGGCATGATTTGCATGACAGTCCATGGATTTGGCATAATGCAGCCTATTGATTCATGAACTTGAGCACCCTTTTAACATGGCCACCTAGCATAACACAACTTTCTTTCCAATGGAGCCATATGTTTCATGAGATACCTAGCATAATGTTGTTTTCTAGCCTTGTGGAACCCATCATATTGCATGGAAACCTAGCATAACACAACTTGCTAGCTAGTGGATGTATGTAGCTCATGAGTGGTTTAGCATAACACACTTTGCTAGCCTTTATGAGAGCATTCTCTTGTCTAACATTACATTTGAGAGATGATGTTTGGTATTTGAGACAAATTTAAGACTAAAGTCTCTTTGTTTTACTGACTCAAATCCTTTTAGTGTCCTCTTTATGTTTACATCGTGTTTGCATTATGTTTGTTTACCATTTTGTTGTTGTCTTTGTGTTATGTTCATGTTATGTTACGTGTTGTTATTTTATCATGTATGCTTTGTGTTTGTCATGCTGCATCACATTTGATACATACACATTCCTTTATCCTCATATTGTCTTGCTATAACATCTTGAATCCTGTGGGCTAGCATTTCCCCTAGATCTAATACCATCCTATCTCCTCAATATTTGGATAATTGAACCCCTCTTGACATATCCATACTTTAGTGTGAGTCTGAGCGTAAGTTTATACTCTCACTAAAGTGGGGGTTAAATGTAACATAAAAAAATTGTCACCCTTGACAATTTCACACTAGGTTTTGATCCCTCGTATGTGTTTAGACCTATTATGCATTAATTGCCCATTTTTTTATAAATATTATTGGAAAATCAAACATGAGAAATCAAACTATGTATTTAATATTTTTCCCTCAACACTTTTAATCCACGAAAAAGGTGGATCTGGTCTAGGGCACGTATGGCACCTTAGACCAACTAATTTGGCTCCAAATTCAAATATGTTTGTGTCGATAAATTATTATTTTAATTTCTAATTTCAAATGTTGGTTAACAATATTTGATTTTTGATAAATTAGAAGAATTGCATATAAATACTTAGTATTTTCACCATTTGAATGAAATAGCAATTTTGGAGGAAGCAATTAATATTATCAAGCATGCAAGAGTATTCAAGAGCAGAATTATGAATATTATTTTCACATTTCATCATTCAAGCATCATGTCATGTGTGTTATGTAATTTTGTCATATATTTTGTATGCATTTTGTTTATCCATACTAACACTTGTAGGTTATCAAATCAAATCAAATCTAATCAAGCAATAATTGATCCTTGAAGATGATGAGTGTGAATTCAGTCCATCAAGAAGATTAGATCTGGGTGGTGAGTTGCAACAAGTTGTCAATCCATTACTTATTTATCAATTAGACTTTATCCATCCAAGGATACACTCTCTTTTATCATAATTTTCCATTGTGGAGGTAGAAATACCAACATGAGGTTTGACTTAGGCAAGCCTCTATATGGAACAACCCTTCCTTTCCTCTTATGTATGTAGGTTGTAGATCTAAAGTGAGTTGAAGGAAGATTGAAGGCTATTTGTTCATTCATGCACTCTAAACCTCCAAGTTGTCAAGTCATGAAATATGCATTTTCTCATCAACAGATGGTGTTTTGACAATGATTTAGGTAAAAGACATAAGTTATAGATCAGGTGCCTCAAGTCTATGATTTCAATTCCTAAAACATAGGAGGACAATCTAGGGTGTACTATGCCCTAGACTAGCTAGAACTGCATCAAATGCAATTCCCAACTTCCTTTGTGTTTGCCCTCTATATTTATGGATCTAAATTTTGTCTTTCTACAATCAATTTATCAAGAATCATAACAAACTATTGCATAATTTGCATAGTTTTCATAATTACATCATTGCATTTAGAAATTACTCAATTAATCATCATTCAAATCATATCATCATCATCATCAACAACAACATACATAAACAGTGGATTAAAGATTTGATCCACCATTTTGGCTCTCCTGAATATGTTTGTAGCCAAGTGGTTCTTGAGGTCATCTTTAATCCAATCCAAAAAAATTGGGAAGAGGGTCTTCATCCTTTTCCCAATCAAATAGGGGAATTATTTTGAAATTTAATAAGCTTTTTATTTTTTAAATATACAAAATTTTAAATAGGTTTGTCAGTCAATAAAGGCATGTTTACAATTTTTTATATTAGTAGTAAAAAAAATTGCAAAGATATTCACAAAATTACAACTCCTTATTACCATCATGCATTACACCTTTCAACATAATTATAAGAAATTGAGTGTAATTAATTTGTATTTTAAAAATTAGTTGCTCAAGTTTTATGTTTTGTTTTGAAGGGGGTGCTTTTTAAGTGGTAGGCTACTTTATTATAAAGTAGAAAAAGGTATTTATCAAGTCATAGGCTACTTTATTATAGAGTAAAATTTAGAATTTAGAATATAAAAAGACATCGCATTATTATTTGGGTCCTACATGAACAAGTGATACGTTGACCAAAGTGCATTATTTGTTTAAAATCTTCCAATAATAATTAGAAAAGTATAAAGAATGTATGTGTTAATAATTAGAAGAGATAAAATAATCAATGCATTGTGGTTAACACATTAGTTGTGCATAATTTATCTAATTACATCAAAAAATGTAACTTATAATTACATCTAATAAAATATGATAAACACATCCAACTCTTTATCTATATAATATTATTATTAAATTTTTTAAAGGTAAACTTGGTTGGGATCTAGGAACCATACCAAAAATAGGTCTTAACCCTTGGATGATGATGGAAAACAACCACTAGATCCAAATCAACCAACTATACCAAAGATCAATTTGATGTACCAATATTGTAAAATAACTAATGTAGCTAAAGATCAGTATCATATTAATTTTTACAAGATCATTATAAGGAAATTCAACTAAATGAACAACCAATGCCATAGAACATACTCCATGTATAAGTCTCACTAGTCCAATCATAATTGAAGTAAAAGGGAAAGAACAAAAAAACAAAAACCACTATAGAACACCCAACAACAACACCAAAAAAGTTTATCAAAACCAATCAATCAAGCCAATAATTGAACACACTAACCACACCAGCTAACACTTTGCCACACCAAAAACTAGGGAAATCCATGTCACACAATAGACAAAAGGGAACCTAACTAGGCCCCAATTCATTTTCCTTCCTCTTGTTAGCACATTTGTTACACTCCACCATGTCCTTGATTGATGAACCTCCTAAACATTCATAAACACATCATTGTTGCAACAATTAGAGAAAACATCCTTATGAAGAAAGATATTCAAGCCTTTAACTAACACCTTAACAAATTTCTGAAGGAACACCGAACATCGTTTGGAAGCATGGAAATGTTCTAGAAGGCACTCAGAATAGACATTGATTGGTGCATTACATCTTCAAGATTAACATGGAAGATATACAACCGTGTTACTTGAGAGAGTGCATTATCACACAACTCAATTATTATGCAACATCAAATACACCGTGACAACCATGGGTATGGCCAAGGTCCAACATCATATTGGCCATAGTAGTCCTCAAACCAAATGATGAAGCCCAATCCAATGCTTTGACTAGCTCCCAAATTCTCACCACCCATTATCATAAATATGGATTCCTAACTCATTAAAAAAGGATATGAAGTGCACCGTCGTCTCTTCCTTATGAAGTTGAAATTTCCTCTAGCTCCATCTCTTACCTAACCCTCGATCACACCCCCTTGACACCTTCAACATACTATCAACTCCCAACCACAACCTTGAAGATGCCATTATTTGTGAGAAATGACACCTAGGTACAAAATAACCAGCTAGATAGCCGCATCCTCCATCGCCAACATATCAGATGTAATCATTACATAGATTGTAAAAATAAATCTACTAATTGATCCATTGTAATTGGAAGTCATATGCATTGAAAAACTTGCTCCGACTTCCAACCCATTATCAAGTCTAATTTTATCATTACATTATTATCTAACAATATATTTTTATTATATTTTATTCTTTACTTCAAATTTTAATACAACTACTTATTATTTCTCAAAAATATTTTTTTGCTGATGTTGAAGTTGAGTGTTCTGAATGAGTCTATTATGGATCATGTTGTGTTTTGTACAAGACCCTTAACACCATAAATGATGAGATTAGGATTGTGTCCTAAGCAACTTTGGTGAGCTAGATACCACTCAATCTTTAAAAATATTGAAAGAATATTGACTTGACTCATACTCTCACATCACATTGTAAAAACAATCTAAATTTACATAAAACCTTCAACCAAAAAATAATATTTTATAATATAAAATTTCAATAGCTCAAAGATTCTCATCTTCCAAATATCTTTCTCTATTTATACAATTCCAATCTTGCCTAAATTGAAAATCATTTTTCATTTACCTTAAATAACGGTTGTCGTGTACCTTATCCGAATAATAATAATGCTGTAGTCGAGCAATAAAGTCGAAGTTGTGAATAGACAGCTTTACCTAAACCAAGAAAAGAATTTGCGACACCAAATGGTAAAGGAACTAGTCATGCTTATTTAATCACCCTTGCCAATTTTTTTTCTTTTTCGTTCGTTCGTTCAGATATTAGGGAAAAAAATTCCACTTTTGCAAACAAGATTTTCCGTTACGTAAGTTCCTCTAGAAGCAATATCGTTTTACACGAATGTAAAAAATATCAGGTATTCCAGGAGGCTGAAAATGACGGTGTGTCACGGGTCGTCCCATCTAACTATAAATTCCGTAAAAAGATTGTCTCGATAGTTGGATGAAAACTAAGTCCGATCCCAAGTAACATTGACTAAATGAATCTTCCAAATTGCGACAGCACAGCCGAAAGATAAAAAAAACGTAAGATAGGCACCAGAAACCTACGGCGAGAATACCTTTTCTACAATGCAGAGGTAGCAGAAAGAGAAAGTAAAATTGATATTGCAATGGAGTAGCTTTCTCCTAGAAAACAAGGCACGTACGTAGACCACGACTTTTAGGTGCATTGCAAGTCAAGAATGGGATATACCTTTGCTCAGTTGATACACCATTCAATGCCATTATTAATTAAAGACCAAAATATTTGCTGTGGCCACTACAAGTGCTCCCCCATTTGCCACCTTTGGACGCGTGGTGAATACTGTGCACAACCTCCTTTAATGGCGTACCCACAATTGACTTGAATCAGAAATCTGCAGAGCGCCAAGACTAGTGAGGACGATGACGATGGGTGGTGAGAAAAGGCTGTGGAGATGTATGACTGAGAAGCCTATGAGTCAGCTGTTGGTGGCCATGTTTGTTCACTGCACGGCCGTATTCATGCTCATTCCCCCTATGACAGACGTAACAATGGCGGCTCTGTGCCCCGGCCAGGACCAATGCAGCCAGGCTATTTTTCTCACCGGCCTACAGCAAGTGGTATTTCTCTTTTGCTTCTCTGCAAATTCACAACATTTTTTCTGTTACTGCCTCTTTCTTAGCCTTTGTTTTTCTCTTGTTTGGTCATGTTTGTTTACCGTCAAGTTTAAACAGCATATTTTCAGTTTTGATTTGTTTGGGATGTTCATCTAGAATTACGTCAACTTCAGTAGTAATAGATGGCCGTCTAAAGAAATCAAAGCTTAGAGTGTGTTGTTTAAACCAAATCATTTGTTTAGGATTGTAAACCTGACTTCTGTTTTTCAAAATTCTCCTCTGTTTTTCAAAATCAAAGACCAGACAGATATATTAATCAAAGATGAGCCGCCTAACTAAATCAAAGCTTAGAATATGTTGTTCAAACCAAATTATTTGTTTAAGAATGTAAATCTGACTTAACAGTGTCTCTCTGTTTTTCAAAATTTCCCTCTGTTTTTCAAACCAGAGACCAAGGCAAATATATTAATCAAAGGAAAATGTTAGTCATTTTCAATGCATAAGCTTGTTTACATGTATTCTGTGACTGTAATCCATACTTAAAGCACCATAAACTGGTGAAGTAGAGGAAGAATTCATTATATGAAGATCTTTTAAGGAGATCTGTTAGCAATCTTTCCTTTCTTTATAATCATATCTTTTAAGATTAATTTGAAAACATTATTACATTGCAGAGACTTAAAATTAATTTTTGAATAATTCTATTGAATATTTGTACAATGAAGAAGAAATTTGGATGCACTTTAATTTCTGGAAAATCCAAAAGAGTAGACAGGTTGCTCAGTCAAGTACCGACTATTTTTTTATAATATTCGCTTTTGTTGGAGAAGAGCTTGTCGTTTTCTACATTTAAAAAATTTCCAAATGTATGCAATTGTTACCTAGAAGTTAAAAGATCCAGTAAAAAAATTAACCATCACAGTCAAAGTTAAAGTCGTTATTTTATAAAGAGTCTAATAAAAACATTAAGACCAAAGACAAAGTTAAAGTTACGCACTAACCTAACCCACTTTATAGAATAATTATTTTATAAAAAGTCGTCTAAATTTATAACATCAATACAAATTAGTTTTAACTTTTTATTTTTTATTCTATTTTAAACCATAATTAGTGCAAATTGACTCAACCATTAAGTGTCACATTTTATTTTTTAATAAAGCAATTAAGAATGAGAGAATATATTGTACATCATTACATGCAAGATTAGTAATTTTTTTAGTGGTTAATATTTGTCAATTGATTAATAGTTGAAATTCGAGGAGGTGATCTTTGACTTCGATACAAAGTTCACAAGGTATTTGAGAGAATTCAAAAAAATTCGATCCTTAAATGAACTTGTCACAATTAATGTAATAATTACACACACTCTCAAAAAACATGCCACTATATATCTTTTTTCAAATTTTAAATATAAATAAAAGTTACCCTAAAATAACAAATTACCAATAAAAATCTTCAAAATAAACAATATAAATAAAATAAAATACTATTTAAATAGTGTAATGCGGGAGGAAACATCAATCCTTCAAACTTTATGGGAAATTTATGCCCACTAAGGAGGAGGAAGGGCGCTTGCTTTTTTAGTTGTGAAGCACGCTTAGGAATCACAATCCACGCCACCACATAGGTAGTTCCTTTCAACCACTTACTTTCAATTGACGTGCAACCCACATTTTCCAAATAAAATAAAGTATTTTAAAAGCCAGGGGAATCCACTCAAAGTCGGTCACTTAAAGTATCGACCATCAGACATGACACTATTAGGACGTTTGATTGGGGTTAACTGGACGTCCCTTCGTAACTTTGTCAAGTTTTGAGTATCTGTCTCTTTAGTTTTTTTTTTTAATGTTTCAGTTGTTATTTCTTGGGTCATTTCAGTATATATATATATTCTTGGGTCATTTCAGTATACTTTTTGGCTTCATGTTCTACAGTCGTGATAATCGTGTTGGATTTTCTTTTCTCTATATGTAAGATATTTTCCTTCTACAATATAAATTCATTAATTTCTTAAATCTCTTTTAAATATGTTCATTTCTGTTTTACTTATGAATTTAAATTTATGAGCTCTGATTTTACGACAATCGTATCTAAATTTCTATATATAAGTAATATGAGATTTCATTAAATGGAGAAATTGTAATGGACAAGTATATATTTATACGATAATTAAGATTTGAAGTTGTGCTTTTGAGGCGATTGAAACTTAGAGTTTAAGAATATAAGATATCATTATATTGATGACAATATTTAGACAATGGAATTTTATTTAAATGGGCGATCTTTAATATTTATAGAAAAGATTCATTTGACATGCATGTACTTGAAAATTTGGGGTGTTAAAAAGCATTATCAAGATCTTCGAAAAGCAATTGTCTTTTTTGTTAACAATCAAAGCTTCAAAATTGAGTGAACAATGATGTTGGGTGTTGATATAGATAGAGTAGTCAATGTGTTCAATCTTCGAGTATTAGCAACATATATGCAAGTGTGTTGTTCTCTTTGAATTAGTTTAATTGACAATACTTTTATCTATTGGAATGATTTAGGGTTATGTCTTTAAATATAAGTTCTAGATACATGTCAACAAGAGACAACCATTTTTAAGATTGTTAGTGAGATCACTCATGGGACTAGATCATGTCATCTAAGCCAAAGTAGAGTGATATATCTAAGGAACAAAATCACAATTGTGATCTAAGTTAAAGTAGAGTGATATGACAACAAAATTTTGTGTCAAGTCTTAGGTAAGTCAATGTACCAAAAGAGCCAAAAGTGTGTTAGAATCATGCATAAAATTCATCCACTCAAAATGGGATAAAATAAGTGGAGAAAAGTGTATATAATATGCTCATCTTAACATTGGCTAAAAATATTTTCCCTAAACTTAATGTAAACTTTTTGGTATTGTGACTCTACAATATCAAGAATCCCCAAACTTACATCCCATGACTATGAGCTTTATATCTTTCCACTTTTACATACATTGATTGAAGACAAGTATAATGAATAAGAACTATTCATGTTGGCTATGGAAGAGATTCAGTAAGGCTATAAATTGGAACAAGATTAGGAGAACTGCATTCATGATTCCAAGATTTGCAAGAACCTTAGAAAAAATGACATTGTGGTGGATAAGTTTTTCAATAAACCTCTTTGTTCATTTAGGTACAGTGGCCTTCAATTCTATCAACTGTAAAAGCTACATGAATCTCCAAGTTATGAAGACATGGGTACAATTCCATCAATCATTTAAAATAAATTGCAACAATAAAATATTTTTAAGATTAAAAAACCTTTAATAGTTAGTATCGCGGGAATATTATTTAGAATCTCAGTTTTAGGGTAGTAAGGTTTTCACACTAAAAATAATCCCCAAGATCTACCATATTATACTTGTTAAGCTTCTTACTAATCATCATATTCCTATAAGATATTTCTAGAGCCATTCTCTCCACTAGTTTTCTATTTACAAGGTGAATCTGGTTGTTCATATTAGTCCTCTAGAATGGTGAAGTAGGGCATTATTAATTATGCCATTTATCTTGTCATATTTTTATTTTTCAAAATTTTGACAACATAAATTGAGCATGAGTATTTTTGTCCATAAGAATTGTCATTTTTTATAGAGTAGGGAAAAGTGTATGACATCTTTGTTAGTAAAGACAAACTTTAAGTAGTATAAATAGCTTATTTGTTGCCAATTCCCTTACTATTGTCCTTGTGGTTTCCATTATTACTATCTAAGTTCTTACTTCACTCGCAACTCAACATCCAAATTTTAATAGAGAATGCTTAGTGGTGAAATGTGAAGTAACAAAGCATATATTTATAACACCAATGCAATTGATCAATATTTTCTAGCCCTTACTAAATGAGCATATATACTTAGGTTTAAAATAAGATTCAAGATTCAGTCCCTCTACTTTTATGTTGTTTGTTTATTCTTGGTGACACTCAAGATTGTGTACTATATAGGGTTTCTCTATATGGTGGTGGTACTATAATATATCATAAGTAGCTCAAGATCAAATTGACATATTTGTGATTGTTTGTATTTTACAAAATGATCATGTCAATGAATTTAATTACTATTTTTTGAAGTGTTGCATGAGTCGTACAACATTGCAATAAATTCCATCACATCATATCATAAATGTTTATGTACCCTTCAAAGGGCATGGACCCATCTATCAAAAGGGTTGACAATAGAAAGCACAACCATTGAATTCAAAATCATATCAAGGGTTTGTTGTCTTTTCTATATTTGCATATCCCATACTTTTGATACCAAGGATATATATTGTACACACACAATACTCTTTTTACCATTTGAATGACATTATTACCAAATTTATCATATCCTTCAATGTAAAAAATAAAATTGTTATTATGTTTAAATAGATTTTAGTCGAAAAAGGTCATTTAGAAAAGACTTCCAAAAATCTATCAATCTAGTTCACATTAAACAAAAAATACATCCATCTAGACATCACTATCACTATGTTACACGTTAGAGTGTGATTATTTGTATGTGATAGGACAAAAAACCTCTTATCTATGGAGGGAGCTATTTAACTTGATATGCCCTTTTCAAGCTTACATTTGTCTTAAAAATATAAAATTTCCATAGGCTAATTCATAATATGAGCTTGAATTCTTTTGAATTTGACTATGTATGTAAGTATTTTTATCAACATTAGGGATCACATTTCTCTTCTCTTGCTATCTTCATCTTGATGAAGGATCGTGAAAGGTGATCCAAAACATTAATGAAAATACTTATACAATCATATCCACAAACATTCCAATTAATTACATTTATTATTTTTCTTAAGATTTATTTTTGACAAATAACTTGATTAGTGCCTATCTTAACTAGCCAACATAAATTGAAATGGTGTCACACACAGATTTTAAAACTAAACCATTTTGAAAACTAATATTATCATTTTTCTAAACATAGTAGCTAGTGTTTTATATTTTAAAAATTCAATATATTATTTATAATTAATTTCAACCGAAATTACATTTCAAAGTACTTTGACACACGTGTACAATAATAATTCAACCCTGTAAATTACTAATAAATTATCATTAGAAGCATTCTTATTCCAGTACGTAATGTGACAACAATGATGTGAACATACTTACCGAGCATCTCATTAAATAAAATTCATTAAATGTTGTACCATCCAGCTTAGTATCTT
This sequence comes from Sequoia sempervirens, assembly GCA_007258455.2. NCBI lineage: Eukaryota > Viridiplantae > Streptophyta > Pinopsida > Cupressales > Cupressaceae > Sequoia > Sequoia sempervirens. The sequence goes on from VDFB02326454.1 coordinate 629,705, forward strand.
TTTAAGAAATAGCAAAATGAGGACGAATATAATAAAATAGCGTGATATAATTAAATATCAATAATTTTCAATATTATAATGAATATTTTATACAGGATTGAACGTGAGATGTCAAAATAATGTGAATTATTTAAACACATATATTACAAAAGAAATTACTATGCCGGCACTATTTTGTACTGCTCCCTGTCCATCGATAATACAGTTTTTCTAATATATTTTTCTATTAATATTTATTTGTATTTCTTTTTATTGAATATAATTTTAAAACTTCGTTTTTTTCATGGAACGTAAAGTGTCAAATGGAACCTTCACTCCCGCTACAAATTTTTTTTTTATGGTAAAATGTTAATCAGGGAATGAGATATTATAGGGGAGAGATAAGCCAAACATATTAAAGTAGGAAGGAGATATTATAGAGGAGAGATAAGCCAAACGCATTAAAGATGTCATGCTATCACACTTCCTTCTATGTGTCTACTACCTATACATTCAATGCCAATTTTAGCTATACTGTAAACGTTAGCATGGACGTTATAATCAAATGGTTAAACGATGCATATTGTCCGGGTAAAAATTTGCCAAAGGACGGTCATATTTGGGAGGTGATTTTAAATTTCAGGGTCACATGGGTTGTACTATTTTAACATTATAAGATAATGTTTAATTTGAATATTCATCAAAAGATTTGTGGGGATTAATTTTTTTATTTGTTATCATTCATATATATATATAAATATATATATAATTGATTAGCATATAAAATTGGGTAAATTTGTAATTATAATTTTGTTTTTTAAAATTATATATTATTGTTCTTTTTCATCTATATGATGGATTATGAAGTGTGATATGGAATATTGATGCAAAAAATCACACAATTTTAAAGTTAGAAATACTGACGATTTGTTGATATGGACTATGTAAATATCACACATCTCATGTGTAAATTTGCGTCAATTTTAAACTATAAGAGAATATAGAGTAATTACTCTAACAAATGAAGAATTTGTAGAGAAAAAAGCACACTTACCATATTAATATAGTGATTTAAAATAATAATAAAATAATCAATAAACAACCAAATTGATATTGAGTTGTGATTAACAAATGAATAAAGGTTAAGAGATTGCTTAGTTCTTTTGTTAAATTGAAGTTGTCAATGTCAAAGATGTAGTTGTGTAATTCATTTTGTAATTAGATCTAATAATATAGAATTGGATATTTTCTTTAAGTTTTGTCACAAACCTATCTTTGATCTTTGCCCTATGTTTGGATACTACCACACTTGATTCACTCTTAGGGTGATATGATTATGTCTATACGATTGCCAAAGAATTTAATAACCTACATGTCTATGAAGGTATTTACTTTAAGGACTAATGCAAGTTGAAAAACACCTTTCAGAATTTGCTATGAGAGGATTGAGTCATTTTTGAAATTCTCTTAATTGTTTTGGGATGCTATCCAATGAAAGTTGTGGACAATTGGTTGAAGGGGTGGAATTGTGTTTGGTAATAGGTGGATTGTGTTAGCCATAAATGATTTCTTTTGGTTTTCAACATGTTCAAGATGGGCATCATGATCAAAATGTTCTTATTCATTAAGATCAATAGATATAGTGAAATTTTGAACCATTGTAGACTTAACATTACCATGGCAAGGAAGGAATTTAGCCTAGTGCTATGTTGAGTGGGAAGATGGGACCAAAGAAGATGTTTTCGAATACACTCAAATATGTGGTTGATCAAAGGGGTAAACATGTAATGAACACACACAAGATTGAGATTTGAAAAATATAATGTACACACATTAGAAAGTTCAAAATCTAAAAGACATAAAATATAAAAAATTAACAAATTCTAAGGTACAACACTACAAGGGTTCAAAATGTTGAGTACAGTGATCAAACAAGCAATAAACAAGCCTTAAATTAACATTGAATTGTGACTAATTAATGAAAAGAGTTTACATGATTGCTTAACCCTTTGGTCAAATTGGAGTTATTGATGTTAAATATGTAATTGTGTAATGCATTTGATGATTGGATCTAAGAATCTAGAATTGGATCTCTAAAGTGAACTTTGTTACATACTTATCTCTAATCTCTACCCTATTTCTAAGGATACAAGGACATATTATTAAGTCTTGAGGCAACATATATGTTAGTATCACTGCAATTTAGTCCTCAACTATTGTAGAATTCTATAACCCACACACTTACAAGGATATATGCTTTTAGGACCAATGTAACACTAAAAGTACCTTTGAGATTCACTATGAGAGGATTGAAATACAAAACTTCCTTAACTCCTTGTCAAACCCTGTTATGAATTTCACTAGACTAGAGGACACAAAATACATGGAATGTGAAATGCTTAAGTGTAGTATTTGTAACATATTATTATACATTCGATATTCTCTTATTTGTTTTCTTTTGATTGATTGAACTTTAGATGACTTGATGATTTGGCTCTCCAATTGTTACATTATATCTTAGAGCCTATCTTTAAATACATTACCATAAATGTTAATTCAAACTATTAGGTGTACAAACTCATGAACAATGATCAAATTTTTCAAAATTCAAATTAATAGGATAACATCACATATATGATTTCGTCCAAAGGGACAAAATCACTCCTAATTTAATCTAATCAAAGATATAAGAATAGATATGGTAAGAATTAGCTTTAAAGACTATTAAGAACTAAAATATATTGATAGAAGATTAAATTTAATTTCAAATAAATCAAATTGAATGCTAAGACTTTCTAGTTATAAAAAGATCAAAATTAAAATAAAAGTGAAATATACACTTTTCTCCCTAAAAAATAATTTATATTGAATTGCGTTAAAAATACAATCTCAAAATAAATATTTAATTAATCATTTATAATAAAAGAAATTTAAAATTGTTTTTATTTTAAAGCTGATATTCTTTGCGAGGAATTCTAGTCATCGGTCATGGTTAAAACTATGCACGCAGTTGCGTAATTTTCTTATCAAATATCTTAAAACTAAATCTTCGATCTTCCTCTTTAAATCTTCCTCTTAACTTTTTAAATCTTCCAAAATTTGAGAACTATCTGAAATATTAAAAATTAAAAAGACCATGAAATCACCTTGAAAATTACTTTAAATTTTCTAAACACGTGTTGCAATGATTGGGACCTTTGCTGGTACGATGTGAAACCATAAGTTTTTATTTAAGAGATAGCAATATAGTTTACCTACTTTTAATGCCGAGTGGTGGGGAGGGCCCGGACAGTTTGCCGTTATTTTCTGGCATCTTTTCTTTCAACTCTTTCTCTATCTGTCATTCAAAAATCGGTTGGTCTGACTTTGAAAGCTTCGATTCCTTCTATCGAAATGAAATTGTGTGACCATTCTAAACTGACTGCAAATCTGTTTATACAGGCAGATTGATAAATGGGTCCAAAAAAATAGTGGATATTTTTTCTGTTAAAGGGCAAAGGTAGAGCCACGTATTCAGAGCTCGCGACTTTTCATTATATTGAAAACCAAGAAGAGGATATTCCTATGCACGGAGTTCGCGTCACAAGACAATAGAAATGTGGCGAACTTATAGTGTTGTAACAAGTGCAATTGTTCCCGCATATCCAGTTTCCACCATATAGTCTCCGAACGAGTGGTGACAGCAAAAAATAAAAATTATTCCTTCCAAGGACAAACGCACTCTCTCAAACTCCGTGAAAAAGCAAATGTTCCTGCCTTAGTCCTGCACGATCCAGCGCTTCGCTTTTTCTTGTGCTACGTCATTAGACATAAAAATTATGAACCGCAGAAATTCCTTAGGAAGTTCAGTGGGATAGGGTAGTTCGGACACAGCGGAATTCGCTTGCCACTCTAAGCAGACATATTATTTGCATATAAAGAATTTGTAAGAAGTGCAGCGTTGTGTAGTAATTGAGAAGATGAGTGAAGGTAGGTTGTTGAGAGTTATTTGGGAGTCTCCTTTCCGTCATCTGCTGGTGGCAACGTTTTTGTACTGGACAGCCATATTCATGGCGGTCCCTCCCCTTACAGACGTTACAATGGCTGCTCTGTGCCCTGGTGTTGACCAGTGCAGTCAGGCTATTTTCATCACTGGACTACAACAAACAGTGAGCCTTTTCCTCTTTCTGTCTGTTAAATCTTTACATTATTCTAACTTGAATTTGCTTGGAATCCCTTGCAAAGCATATCACTGTGTCTCAATTTTTGGTGGTTTGGAGCCGCCGCATATCAAGCGTCCCTGAAAAGAAACTTTTGAGTTTATTACGAACTTTTAATTCCAGTTAAATATTTGTTCTCCACCTGTAGAGCCGGCTAGATTTAGCTCGGCCGTCATTAGAGTCTTCAAACCAATGGCAAGCCGTAAGAAAAAATACTTCTGTTACGAATATTCAAGTTTGTGATAAAATGGCGCAAGTACAGTATCGACCTTTTCAGCCACAGTACCGGCCTTTTGAGAAATGTACAGTACCATGCTTTCATCTTAATATTGTCATCCCGGAAACCTTTTTCTATCTAGGAATCCCTCTTTTTAGTCCACTGGATTTTCTAGAGAGTAAAATTTGGTCAAGTGGCTAAATATTTTTGTGTATTTACAGAGATTATATTTTCCAACACTTTAGGTGGCTCTGTCTCCTAGGCAATTGCTTAGGCCCGCACGTCTTTCGTAAGCCGGCTTCTTGGGAATCGAACAAGACAAATTAATATATAGAAATTACGATTATATTTATAATAAATTCTATATTTTGTACTATTATTTACATACGTCCTTTAAAATCCATTACTCTGTGTGGACTATGCTGAAGCTTTCATTGAGATTTTCAAGTCACGCAGAGAATATTACAGCCTTGATGCTGTTATATCATACATTCTATTTTAAAAATTAAGCTCAAGATATTATAAGAGCATTAGCATTTAATGTATATGTATATATGCACGAGCAGTGTAAGGGCTCTTTCTCTTTTCTTTTCCAAAAAAAAATATATTCCAAAATTTATAAATACTTTAGTAAAAAAAGAAATTGAATCAAAATAGATCAAGCTGTTCTGTTTTTAGAATTAGAAGCAGATCATGCTGTCTACTTTTTAACGATTTCTTGTAATACGAGTATTACATTCTGTAGCTTTTTGTGGGGTTTCAGTTTCTGTTTCTGGGCCAGTTTTTAGAATTAGAAGTATTCCCAGCCCTATGATAAACTTCAACAAGATAACTGACAAACAAATGTAATTGCTTAGGTGCAAGAGTAGGGTTAAATGACAATTGGGTTTTCTGCTTGACTTGTAAACCAACTTCTTTTCATAGATAAATGCAGTTAGAAGGGTTGATTAAATAGCTGGAAATATTTAACTAACTAGGCCTGAATTACAACTAAGTGTGGTTGTTTGTTTGGAAAGTTTTCTGGTTTTGATAGGGTATGAGTAGCTATACCATTTGATGGGTGTTTTGTAGATTTTGCTTTGTAATTCACATTTGTAGTTTGCAGTATAAACTTAAAATTACTTTGTTAAGCAATTGGATTGTTAACTGAAAATATTTGACAGATATCTGGAATTGGGACAGTGCTGGTTACACCCATCATTGGAGATCTTTCGGATGAATATGGGCGGAAACCTCTGCTTATGATTCCAATGACTGCTGCAGTCATTCCTTTGGGTAAGGCCAAGGCAACCACTTTTTGGAATTGTACGTGATTATTCACCCATTGAACAGGGAAGAAGTAAGAACAATTAGCTGTTTGCTATTTGTGTTGTTTCAAATTTTTTAACAAAGAATACATGGCAGGTGTGTTGGCATACAGCAGGTCAAAGCCATATGTATATGCATATTTTGTATTGAAAACAGCTGCTGCAATTGTTAGTGAAGGCGGCTTGCATTGCCTTTCTCTAGCATTTGTGGTACTTCTTTATCCTCCTCAATCATTGGCTATTCTATGTCTCTTGGTATTTTCTTCTGTATATATAAATAAATTGTTGTTATATCTATGCAAGTTTTGATGGTAATTTTAGCCTAAGTCCCTTGTACGGCACATGATATCTCCATATGCATATTGTTCTTAATGCAGAGCTTTTGAACTTTAGGTAATCTAATGAATCAGAAATTCAGGGAAATGTTCAATTTTCGTAATTAAACACATGGGGTCAAATTTTCTGGAGTTTTTCATATAATCTTTGGATTAGAAAATTTTCTTTCCCGCAATTTATATTTTTTCCATTCATCATCACCCTCATTTATGCAATGTCTTTTGGAGGTTCGGATGGTTACTCATTTGTGCCTTAATCTTTCATCACAGTAACCAGACCTGGGCCAAATACTTTTGATAAGTGTATCATCATACTAATTCACAACGACAATCACATAATAAATATACCAGTGGTTATTCATTGTAACAGGAGTATTAATTTTGGTAATTAAACACATGGGGTCAAATTTTCTGGAGTTTTTCATATAATCTTTGGATTAGAAAATTTTCTTTCCCGTAATTTATATTTTTTCCATTCACCATCACCCTCATTTATGCAATGTCTTTTGGAGGTTCGGATGGTTACTCATGTGTGCCTTAATCTTTCATCACACTAACCGGACCTGGGCCAAATACTTTTGATAAGTGTAACATCATACTAATTCACAACGACAATCACATAGTAAATATACTAGTGGTTATTCATTGTAACAGGAGTAGTGTATGATGTCATTATATATATTACTTCGAATAATTAGATGGTCAGCATATGAAACAACCCAATCATAGCAACCAAATCTTTCATAACAATCAGAGGTATAATATAGTAAAGGAGAATTCAAACAAAAATAAGAGTTATCTACTCTTTAAAGCAGTAAGACTTCAATTTAAACATAACATTGTATACCAAACCTCTTCCAACCCTTCTCTGTAATCTCAAGCGGAAGAGAGAGAGAGAGAGAGAGCATCACTGGTGGACCCCACTATAACTATTACAAAAGGGGGAGGGGCATCAACTATAGTTGCTTGAGAACAAACAGGGAGAATGGTGTCATATTGATATCGTCTAAATCATTCCTCATTCCTTGCCTACTCTCTGGGAATCCAAGTAAGCCTTTGGAAGCATATATAATTCCAAATCAATATCTCTTTCTAACCATCGAACAGCCTTGCCCTAGACTTAAATACATCATTGCATTTGATACTATGATTTACTTGGTCATGTGTTTCCAATCTGCATTTGAATTCAGGTTGTGAATAACCATCTAGGACCTTCTAGATGGTTATTCTTTCATGATGTCAGGTTTCCTAGTATATTCTATTGCAGTTAGGTTTGTTTGTGTTGGAATTGCTATAAGTGGCCAATCTTGAATGTGCAACTAAGAGAAAGATATCTCGAGACACAAATCTATTTCTTCAATAGAAAAATAATTTTTGGTCGGAATTAGGGTATAAGCCATGTCATTTGTGTATTATTTCAATAGTAGGTTGTAGTTCACGTGTTTTCTCACATTCTTGTTTCACATTCATCAGGCCATTTAGAATATTGTTTATATTTGCCAAGGCAAAATGGCTAGTTGTTTTAGAGGGTGTTGATGGTTTGGCTAAGTGATTCTCAATGGCTTTGGAAGTTTACTTATTGCAAGTATTAGGTGATGCAAATTGAGGTTTTGAGGGTATATCACATAGCCTTAAATGAGCACAAATTTAAGGGATTGGAGGTGATGGAGTGTAGTTGTAGATTTAACACTGAGAGAGGCAGACATGTTAGCAAAGAATCTTGGAAGGGAAAGATACAAGGGAATGCACATTGCAAATAGACTTAGGAATTAAATCAATAGTGTGGGTGTAATGTTCCTTTCTTGCACCTAGTTCAGTACGAGCTTTCCATTAGCCTATTCTTGGTTCTTGTAGGCCAAGTGGATATGGTTGGGGGACTTAGTGTCCTGTGATGAACTTTTGTGGAGGTTTTTTGAGTTTTCCAGCAGAGTTGCTATTTTTAGTAACTTACTATTTTTAGTAAGTTCCAATTGGGCCCCGATTGGATTAGTTGGGAGATTTGATTGACTATTTTTAGCAAATTGCTATTTTTAGTAAGTGCTTTCTTTAGCACCTGGTCCTAGCCTCTATTCCTCTATTAGTGCAGTGGTTCCATTTTTAGCCTTGTTGAGTTCTAATGTCTTTAGAGAAATATTTGATCTTTGTCACTTAAGTCTTTTAATAAAGTCACTTTATGACTTAAGTGGAGGGTAATGGGTTCAGGGAGACCCCTTTGATCAACGCCTAGGAATGTGGTGCTTTAAGTTGTTTTTAAAAGGCAAGTTTATGTTTCATAAGTGGATGCCAAGGTAAGAAGGTTTTATATTTTAAACAAAAAGATTATTGTTGCCTCAAAAGGTGGATGCCAAGTTTGAGGAGGAATAAAGTAAAGTAAAATATTTTATATTGAAGAGCTCTGGAGTGGGTCGAACCTCTTGGAGGAAAAAGATTTCAAATTGTAACTTGGTTGCCCTAATTTCTCCTTCATTCTATTTATTCTCATTTGAGCTTTCATTTGGTTATCTTGGCTTTGGCAACTTAATGTTATGATGCTAGAATGCTTCTAGAGTTCATCTTTGCTGGTTCGAGGATGAAAACCCTGCACTAGATAGCTGGTTTCGGTGGTGAAAGACCCACCCTAGCTGGTTGGAGTTCAAGTCATTATATCTTTCAGTGATTTATGATTGTGGAGTGATTTTGGAGTTGAATAATATGAAGATTTATTCAGTATTTTGATGTGGGTTGTGAGTTTTAGTGTGGTGTGTGGATTCAATGTTCCACGGAGTTTCGGGGACAGGGACGGGGGGACGGCGGGGGACATGTTTCCGAGATGGGAGACGGGGGGCCTAAGTTTGGGGACAGCAGGGGGACGGCACCGGGGGGCCGGTGCTGAAATACATATAGTACTTGAAAAATTAGTTATAAAAATATGTATAACAATATAATTATATAACTGTACAAGCCTAAGGAATAAGTAAAGTTAACACATAAAAACAAAACTTAAAACTTAAAAGTTTATAGTTTAAACACAATAACACATTGCAATGATATATCATTTCATTGAACTAGTGAACCACTGAACATTGAAAATCAAAATGAAAATATAGACATTGGAAAATGCAACAAGAACTAGATGTTTCATAATTTGAGTTTCATAATCATGATTCATGAATCATAATTACAATCAAGTATCACTATATCATCAATGTTCAAACTTCAAACTTCAAAAACAGAGTACAAAATAGTAAATACTAATAGTAAATGGCTCTAGGCCAATGGCCTGATGCCTCTGGAAGTCTCCTAGAAGTTTCCCTGGAGTCTCCCAGAAGTTTCCTTTGAGTCTCCCAAAACTTTCCCTGGAGTTTCCTCGGGTGGAGGGGACTTCTGGAAGTCTCCCAGAAGTTTCCTTGGAGTCTCCCAGAAGTTTCCCTGAAGTCTCCCAGAAGGGGACTTCGGGGGGGCGGCAGAGAAATGTGGAGATGGCGGGGGGACGGCGGAGGGATGTTTCCTAGGCGTCTCCCCGTCTCGGAAACGGGTGGTTTTTCCGGGGGGACGCGTCCCCATGGAACACTGGGATTTTGGTATTGTGGTGTGAGTTTAGAGGAGATTTGATTCTATTTTTGAGTGCTGATATAGATTTTCTGAGTTCTGGAAATGCTTTTTTTAAGTAGCTGGGAAACATGAAGTTGTTCATGTCTCTATGAGACAAAGAGATATTGTTCTAGGTATTGATTCATTGGATTCTTCTCAGCTGGGCGACTCATTTAGGCTATTCATTTGTGGTGTTTGTTGAAATTCTGATTTTTGAGGCAAAATCGCCCCTTCAAGGAGGCCGTACCATTTCCTTGACCTGGGGTTTCAGACTGGGTTTCAATCTGCAACTTCAGAGGTCTGTAATCTGCTCCTTTTTTACATTGTAAAATGATGGCTTAATGAGAAGGGACATTTTAGAAATGATTAGCACTTGTAATTGCTCATTTCGTGAGAAGTTTGGGATGTATTGCTGCTCATTTGAATGACTGAAAGTGCACTATTTGGACTGTAAACAGGTCTGATATAAACTTACATAGTCTGATTTCAGTTTGTTAATCATCTCTCTTTGATATTGTAGTTGAGTAATTACATGCCTTGATGTAATGTAAAGATATTCTCTTGCAATGTGATGATATTGTCAATGGATGCAATCCTAATGTTGAATGAGTTTTGAAACACAAACACTTCTGCCTTTCTGTCTATTTCTCAAAGCAAAACACAAAAAAAAAATCAGGGGTGATCATGACAATGGGAAACCTTCATGAGATGCACAATAAAGGAACTTGTTAGAAACTGGAGAAAATTCATAATTACTAATAAGCTTACCCTTGATTTTTGAAATGTCACTGTTGATGTTAGATTTCTAGGTAGAAAAAACAACTTTGCAAAGAGGAGTATCTGTGTGATTATACTTTTGATCCAATACAATGGTGAGCTGACCATCATTTTTAGTTGGTTGCTTGTTCATCTTTGCAAAAATCATCCTAGGAAGGATTTGTGTTGCAGAATATTAATGGCTTCTAGTATGAGAAGTGTGAGAAAGGAGATTAATGGCTTCCAAAAAAAGAGTGGGATTACTAAAGTTGAGCTTGGTTAAGGTGTAAACAACAGTAAGAACCTTTTGTTAGAGCATTTGTTGTGTAGCACTATTTCACTCACTTAAGACAAAGATGATTTTGCCATCCTCCATGTAGGAAAAATGTTGTTAACATTGCTACATCTAGACCAGCTAATCTTCCTTCTTTTTTTGATTGATCAAGTGAGGGGTAAGGACCCCCTTCTCTTTCTATTAAACTATATGAAAATTATACAAAATTCCTTCCATGATGCTTGGGGAGGATACCAAAACATTATAACATTGTATGGCTGTTTGGTATTTTATCTAGACTACATACATTGGTAGCATAAACACTAATACACAAAATAACCTAACCAACTCTTACACAAAAGGTAGATACTGAGATATAAAACCTTGAGTCCAAAACATATAGCTTATGTAAAACCTACTATTCTATTACCTTCCCACATATTAGAAACTTATTGAACCAACTCAGTAAAGGACTATCACATGATGAGTCTGGATCAATAGGTGAAATCTTCTCGCTTGAATAGGCCAACTCAACACAAAAGAAATTTAATCATTTTTTTTCCTTTGCTAGATTAAATCACTTTTGAGAGGAAAGGATTTATCTGGACTACACAATTTGAGCACTTCCACTAATGGGAGGTATGGACTAGCACCAAAACCACCTTTAAGAAAACCTTGAATGGAAGTCACCTCCTTTATTAGGGCCTCTAGTTTTGATTTTATTCCCTTGATTGTACCCAAAGATACCAATCCCCTGAACTTGTGGCTAGTGTAAGGAAGAGAAGAAAGGTTAACAAGTGTAGCCTTATCCACTACCTTAGTCATACCAACTCGGAAATTTTCCCAAACATGGTACTTTCCAAGTGTCTTGGTTAATTCCTTGTCCCCTATGATAATAAAAACATTGCTTACAAACATGGGAGAAATATTAGAGTTTACTTGGTGTCTCATTGCTCCTTGCATGAAATCAATTGCCTTGTACCACTTGAATTGCTTCCAACACATTTCCACCTTGAAAGAAGAATGCCCTTCTCATTTTGGCCTCTGTAATTTCGCTCAACAAAGCCATCTTATGAATGTTTCCTCCCAATTGAAATAGAAGCTCCATGGGTTAGAATAATGGGAATGTAGAAGATAGAAATTGTTTTGAGAATGGCAACAATGAAATCCCATAGAGAGTTAAAACCACTCTAGCATGTGAATAGAGTAACTCCTCGATGGGAGAGTATTGATCAAATGATATGAACTATTAATTCAACCATCCTTGGTTGCACTTGTAATAATTATGATAATGGAAGAGTCTCACCAACTTCTTTACTCTATAGCCCATGAGGATTCTACCACCTATCAACATTATTAGTTATATTGAGCTCTTCATTTTGTTTGATCTCTTGATTTGAAAAAACACTTGCTATTTTATTCCCCTCTCTATGGCAATGGTTGATGGAGAAAGACGAAATATTATCCAAGGTATTCTAAGCATCATTTAGGATGTTTTTTAGCCTCTAGTTCAAAGTGTCATTTTTGAGGTAAAGAACAATTATCAACGAATTCCCTATGACCATTACATTATCTATGTTTCACGAACTCACCAATTGTAACCCAAGTAGCATGCCTTCACTTCCTCTTCATCATTCATGCTTGGTTTGAGCTTCTTTGATGTTGCCTTAATCGAAACACTTGTGGAGTCATAGATAACACATCTTGCCTTTGAGGGTCTTGAGCTACTATAGGAGGCACCATCAAAATTTAATTTCCATGTTCTTGTTGGTGGGGGGTTCCATTTGATGTTGGAACAATCTAGGGAGGAATAATAAGAGCTTGAAGTCCCATGAACCAAAACCAACTAATCATCTTGTTCTTTAATGCTATGCCATCTAATCATCTTGCTCTTTAATGGATAGAGAATATCTCACAATTGATCCTACACAAGATCATGATTCTAGTAGAATGCATTGTGGGCTAACTTAGTATTTCCCCCACAGCGAGAAAATCCTTAGTTTAGACCAAAGTTGGAAAACTCAGACTTGGCACGTACTTGGCAGCCCAAAATAGGACTCGGACTCAGGACCCAACACAGACTCGGGGAAAAGCTCGGCTAGGACTTGGCAAAAAAAAAAACAACTGTAGTTTAAAAAAAAGAAGAAGAAATTAATGCATTTAGAGAACATAATAGCCTAATATGATTATCAATTTGTCATAATTCAAAGATTACACATATCATATGATCATCAAACACTCAATAATTGAAATTTCATCATTCATACTCATAGTTTCAAACTTTCAAAATGTATAATAGCATCATAAGTTTATAAATGCTTACATATAATCATATGTCAAAATAAGGAAAATTCCTCTTTCCCCTCCTAAT
>VDFB02326455.1:0-34365 GCA_007258455.2 Sequoia sempervirens
TAGATATCTTTCTGCAACCTCTTAGATGAGCTACCTAGATGGTGAATGGATATACATCTGTTGAAACCCTAGAATACTTATTCAGCACTGTATGGCTTGAGAAAATTGAAATTGACCAACTCCCTTTTAAAAATGAATAAACTTGTCACATATACCCCTTGGGTGAAAATTTTATATTGCAACACTATAGCAGGCCAAGATCAACAGCCGGAGACAAAATCCTGCTCATTGGGGTTTGCTGAGAAATACGCATTCATGGTGAATGTGTTCATGTAGGTGGAATGTGAACAGTAATGTGCAACTTGTTCCTTTCCTTTCCTTTGGTGTTTTGAATGGTTAAAAAATATTAAAATATCTGCCACTTTTATTCGGGCACTTTGGGTGCTTACAACCTTCAAAATTATTATTACAATATTTGCGTTTAATATTATCGGGCCCCTTAGTATCTTTATCATTGCCACCTTGCTTTTTCCCTATCTATTAGCATGTGAACCAGGTTTTGGGAGCCAATAAACGCACGGAACTGACAGAACTGCCCCAAATGACCAACACTTTGATTCGTTAGGAATTTATGATGAATGTCATACTCTCTCAATGCAAAGGAGGGAAAAACTGGGGCAAAAACACAAAATGACCTTGGACACGAAAAGATTATACAATTTTTTTGAAGAGTTCCAATAGAGTATATAAAAGTAGACGCTGGGCATTGAAGAGACAATATATTGTATTCTTGCCAAAACTGTTTTCTTGTAGATCGAGCACTTGGTTTTCATTTTTTGGTTGGAGGATAGAAACCCTCATGGTTTCTGTATTGGATTTGGGGATGAAAACCCTCCTATCCATTAGAGGCGATTCCATTCAAGGATTGCATATGGGTAGAAAGATTATTTTAGGAACATATTGAAGATTTCAAAAGTTGTGTTTAGGTTTGCCAATGTGTTTTCAATTAGCATAGTTACTGGGAGACGCGTCTCCCCCCCTCTGAGACGCATCTTGGAGACGGAGATGTGTCTCTGGTACCGGAGACGTCTCTGGAGATGCCTCTTGCCGCTTGGAGCCTTCTGCCAGAGTTTCCCGGGTACCCTGCCGTCTCCTGTTGCAAAAAATGACATCTCCCACAAAAAAAAAACCTAAAATGTGAACTATGATTATGAAATATGAAGTATGAACTCTTCAACTCTTTGACGCAATGACATTTGTGTATTTAAAGTTAATGTTCATTGTTAAACTTTACTACTGCTCTTGTTTTGAAAGTTCAATGTCATCATATTTTCTATAAATTATTAATTTTTATTTATATTAAAAAAATGGCGTCTCCAGGTACCCCCGTCTCCTATTTAAAAAAAGAAGAAGCTGTACCGGTACCAGTCTCCCGTACCAGTACCAGTCTCCTGGCAACTATGTCAATTAGTGTTTTAGTCTGTCTGTATATTAGTTTGGTGCTGAGAGTTTTAGATTTCAATATTGTAATTCCTGATGGATGTTCATATATATATATAAATGGTGCCATGGATATTCCAACAATAATATGTTTGCTGTTCCAGCCATGAATATTATTTAGATATTAAGTTATAATATTGTTGGCACTAGTCAGAACTTATATTATAATATCTATTTTGGAGAACTTTAATGTGAATCGCAGCCCATAGAAGATTTACACTGCTGTAAATGTTTGGGCTCTTAGTGTACTAATAATTTGTATTGCAATTGTTAGTAAGTGTTATAGTCTCTTGGAGCTGCCATACAGGGGACAAAGTTTGACGCATTTATCTTTTGGTTTGCTGTATCTTGTCTATTCCAGTTGCAGCTATTCAAGTTTTATATTTCCAAGCTGCCATACAGTATTGAAAGATTTTCTTTGGAAAAGAATGAGGAGCCATATGTAATACGAAAATAATTTGTTTGTTTGTGGTAATCATACAAATTGTTGATGTTATAGTGTCGGTATAATCTTCCAGGCAGATCATGTAAGAGAAGACAATTAAATAATAGCCTATCGGCTATTTAATTGATGGTAGCGATTTGTGATATGATGCGTCTTTTATTAAATAATGATTAACATTTAATAAATGAGGAGGCACGATTTGCTATGAGGCTGACTCCTTGAAGAGTTTTGATTGGTTATCATTTATTGAAGAGACACATCTTTCTATTCAGGCTGACTTGTCTTGAAGAGACACGACCCTTCCACTCACTTGTATATATGTTCGATGCATCTCATTGTTTCTCATTCATTCATACATCATCGATTCATTCCATTATCATTTGTCTCAAGTGCGAGTTCATCATAAGAGCAGTTCGATATTGAAGAAGGCTGTAGTTCATCATTAGCTTATTACATGTGATTGGATATGTGATACAGTGATAGCATCAAGAAAAGTTCGATCTCCTTCTCCATTAAGTGTGAGTTCTTCAAGAAGAGTAATGCGAATTCATATAGGAGCAGATTGTGAGTCTATTCAAGTGCAGATTGAAGGGCAGACTATTAGTGTGTGCTACAGCCATTGCTGGTGCTGTTTATTGGCCTTGTGTGTGGCCTCATTGTAAAGATACTTGTTGCCATTGCTCATATATATAAGAGTTATATTTGTTGCTGGGTTTTTCTCCCTCAAGAGGAGGGTTTTCCTAGGGTATCTGCTGTGTTATTGTGTCTGATTTTGAATTAATTTTCTGTGCATTAAATCTGATCATAAAACTAACATGGTATCAGAGCGGGTGTGAAGAAGATCGTGATCAGATTTCTTATTACAGCAATACTCTTTATTCTCTTTCTCATTGTTGATTACTTCTATCTCTTCGTCAAGATGGTGAACGGTTTTAAGATTGAGGATAGACTTGAGGGAGCATCAAATTTCACATCATGGAGGTTGGTGTGTCACCTTGGAAAATGAATTGGCGGTTGTAGAGGTAAAGTCCGAACCTCTGGATGAGGAAGAGAGAAAGTTGGAGTGGAGGAAGAAAGATACTAGAAATGAAAGAAGATGTTAAGTTGATTTACGTGAAGGATCATATTGTTCCTATACGTGCATAAAAGTTGAAGACAACAAGAGATCATTTACAAAACTTTGGAGATGTGCAGTCAACAACACAAGTAAAATGCTTACACTTGCATTCAGCAACAACCATCATGTTAAGATGGTGGAAGGAGAATCACATCATAAACGCAATGAAGATCTCCAGATTGAGAGATCAACTCTCTACTAGCTAGTCATTTGTTGATATCAAAGTTTATTCATAACGCATAATAAGTACCTTCATCTTGAGTCACCCATTCAAAGAATCGACTTGAATCGAAACTTTAAGTTTGATGGTTTGAGGCGAGGAAGCAGGTATTCAGAAGAGTCTAGATTGGGCACATGAGAAATTGGTGACTCTACAAATGAAGACATTCATGTTCTTTCCGCTCAATCCTCAAAGAAGAAAGGAGATGGAAGAAGGGATATTCCAAGAGGAATGAAGATGAGGTGTTGGTGCTCTGCGTTCAAGAAGAAGTGGGACTCTCAAGTGTGCTTTTTGGGTGGGTTGAGTCACTAAAGATTTAATAAGCCTATCGGCATGTTTCATTTGCGGATGGATGGATCTCTCACTCGGAAGGATTCTGGGAATTTCTATTGAAGTCACAGACATGTTCAAGTTATACCGAAGGTTATGTCTTGATCGAAACAAGAGCAGCGTATCTTACTGCGTCCAGTATTTGCATCCATTAGAATATTTAAAGAGATAAGTATTCTTTGTTTGCTGAGTTATATCATTTAGTTGGATCTTGTAATTAGTAAAGAGAGATAGTGGTTTCTCTTGAATTGTGTTCATTAGCATAATATCCTTTGAAGATTTCATTTATTGCAAGTTATTTCATGCTGGTTGTGAAGATTTCTGAGTGTGACTCTGAAATAAAAAAAAAAGAATTGCAATTTCGATGGTGATTAGTTGGTCATATCAATATCATTCTCTAATGCATGAATTGTGACAGAGCCTTGACTCTTGGAGAGGGTTGGTTCTTTATGCTAACTGCATAATGCGTTCAAGAAATCTGTAGTTGTGCAGATTGTCTTTTGTTGTGCTGAGTTTAGCACTCTCGAGAGGAGTAAAAGATGGAAGGAAGAGCTATTTCAAAATTCAATAAAGATAAGTTCTTTATCCCTTCATTCTGATCTTTTGATATTTGCAGTTTGCTACATGTTTCACTTATAGGTTGATTTCTTTATTCATGTTTTTAATATTGTTCATAGTACTCTTATGTGGTCATGCTATAACTTGTATAGTAAAACCTTGTATGATTCTAGCCTTGATATTTCTCTGGATAGTTATAAACTGTTTGTAATCTCTCTCTAAATCGCTTCTAGGATGGATCGAGGAGCAAGAGGTGATGAGAGATTGTTTAGTGATGAAAAGCTTGAGGCATCTTGTGAGGAAGTCATGCCGACCAAAGAAATGATCAAGCATAGAGTCACAACTTGCAGCCATGGGACTGAGTTGGTGGCTAGAGGGAGTTCACTTCCACGGGATTTCTTTGCAATCTCTGAGGCAGGGATCAAGAGGTAGTTCTGTGACTCACTGAGATGAAGTGTAAGTTGTAGTATTGCAAGGCTGAAGCTAATGTCCTTGGAAGTCCTCTTCAGCTGTTGAGAACATAATTGCACAAGATAACATTTGGAGTTGACATTAGTAGCTTCGCAAACCTATTCAGAATAGAGTGATCTGGGATGAGGTCGAGGACAATCCTTAACTCTCTATAGTACCAGAGGTGTGCGCTGGAAAACATTCTCTAAGGCAAGCATTGCAGGCAATCTTGGACGAAGAGGTCAAAAAGTTGATGCAAGTACTTGAAGATTCAGAGGGAGCCTACTGAACCTGAAGAAGATGGTAATCTAGTTGATCTTGGTTCTTTATGTTGATTTATTCTTATTGGAGAAGTTCACCTCATTATCAAATGCAAGAAGGAGCTAGCTTTTGAATTTGAAATGAAGGATCTTGGTTACATGCATTACTTTCTTGGCTTAGACGTATGGCAAAAGCTTGTTGAGATGATTCTAAGTCAAGGGAAGTATACTATTGATATTCTGAAGAGATTTGGTATGATGGATTGCAAATCCATGTCTATGCCTATGGAGACCAACTTGCATAAGTTGAAAGAGGTTGTAGCTAGTTCAGATCTGGTGGATTCCATGATGTACAGGCAATTGATTGGATCGTTGATGTATCTAGTCAATACTAGACCAGATATTTGCTATGCAGTGAGTGCACTTAGTCAGTTCATGTGTGAACCAAGGCAAATACATCTAGTTGCAGCGAAGCATATCCTGAGATACTTTCATGGCATAGTTGGATATGGCTTAAGGTATTCTTCTAACGTGGACTTGGAGCTGCATGGATATACTGATTCTAATTGGGCAGGGTGTGTTACTAATCAGAAGAGCACCTCTGGATGTTGTTTCAGTTTGGGGTCTGCGATGATATCCTGGTGTAGCAGGAAGCAGTCTTTAGTGGCACTGAGTACAACAAAGGCCAAGTATATTGCAGCTTGTGTGGCAGCCCGAGAAGCAGTGTGGCTTCGGAAGCTCCTTGCAGGATTGTTTGGACAATCAATGGAGCCATCTGTCATTCATTGTGATAATCAAAGCTGTGTGAAGCTTTCTGTCACTCCTGTGTTTCATGACAGAACTAAACATGTTGAGATCAAATACCACTATATTAGAGATATGGTATTGAGGAAGGCAATCCAGTTGAGGTATATTAGCACTGATGAGCAGACGACAAACATTCTTACCAAGCCTCTCTCCAAGAAAAAGTTTGTGTACGTTCGAGACAAGCTTGGTATGGTGGAGAATCAAGCCCTAGCTGAGAAAGAGTCTCAATATCAATGATCCTCTTTAATGCATTTCTCTTTGAGAGAGATTTGAGGTGCAAGCCCTTGTTAATGCATTTCTCTTTGAGATTTGAGGTGAAAGCCCTTGTTTCTTCCCTCTGGGAGAGCCATGGTGGATGTCATGTGTGTGACTCCATGACAACATCATGTGAGAGAGTCCGTGATGATTTTCTTGTACTTGTGTTTTCACCCTCTGGGAGAGCCATGGTGAAAGTCACGATGAGGTGACAACATTACGTTAAGTGATGAACACTTGTACATACCATACATGGGTGTAGCCATGATGGTTGATATCACGATGAGGTGATATCTGATATCATGATGAGGTGATATCTTTCTTTTCCACATATGGGTGTAGCCATTGTGGTAGACATCACGATGAGGTGATATGTCTTGTGCAGCTGGAAGTATTCTCCCTAGCTGAGAGGGAGTGTTGATGCTAAAGCGTCGGTATAATCTTCCAGGCAGATCGTGTAAGAGAAGACAATTAAATAATAGCCTATCGGCTATTTAATTGATGGCAGCGATTTGTGATATGATGCGTCTTTTATTAAATAATGATTAACATTTAATAAATGAGGAGGCATGATTTGCTATGAGGCCGACTCCTTGAAGAGTTTTGATTGGTCATGATTTATTGAAGAGACACATCTTTCTATTCAGGCCGACTTGTCTTGAAGAGACATGACCCTTCCAGTCACTTGTATATATGTTCGATGCATCTCATTGTTTCTTATTCATTCATACATCATCGATTCATTCCATTATCATTTGTCTCAAGTGCGAGTTCATCATAAGAGCAGTTCGATATTGATGAAGGCTGTAGTTCATCATTAGCTTATTACATGTGATTGGATTTGTAATACAGTGATATCATCAAGAAAAGTTTGATCTCCTTCTCCATTAAGTGCGAGTTCTTCAAGAAGAGTAATGCGAATTCATATAGGAGCAGATTGTGAGTCTATTCAAGTGCAGATTGAAGGGCAGACTATTAGTGTGTGCTACAGCCATTGCTGGTGCTGTTTATTGGCCTTGTGTGTGGCCTCATTGTAAAGATACTTGTTGCCATTGCTCATATATATAAGAGTTATATTTGTTGCTGGGTTTTTCTCCCTCAAGAGGAGGGTTTTCCTAGGGTATCTGCTGTGTTATTGTGTCTGATTTTGAATTAATTTTTTGTGCATTAAATCTGATCATAAAACTAACACAAATCACAAAAGGGAATGGTAATTTAAGGAATTGCATCATCACTTGCCGCTGTACAAAATCTGTTTGCCGCACTTTATTTAGTTTATTTATTACTGGCCATATGGCCAATCTTTATGATTTTTCAACTGTTGGTCAACTGCCGGGAGGTGATTGTAGGCTATTAATTTCTCCAATCTGCTGCCGTACCATCAAATATTTGGGCAATGTCTCTGCAGCCCTCAAAACGGGCTTGATTTGACAAATAGATCGTATTTTTTATTTAATTAAAAATAAAGAATACAATGTGATCTTTATTTTTAATTAATTAAAAAATACGATCTATTTGTCAAATCAAGCCCATTTTGAGGGCTGCATAGCCATTTCAGAATATTTGGCTGCAACAACTACAATATTATATCTGGCACTTTCATTTGTTTTTTCATAAATTCCCTTTTGTTGGTATTGTTGATATATTGATTGTTGTTACTTTTGGTAATCTGTAAAAGTTTAAATTTCAGTATATGCACATTTTCCAACATATTGAATTTTGATGTAAATTTGTGTGTGATTCCGCCATATATTAATTTTTAATTATTCTGAAAGGCTTGCTGCTAGAATTAGTTTCCAATCATTTTTAGCTATAGAGTTTGTATTCTGTTATAGAAAGCTTGCCACCAGAAGCATTTTTGTAACGGTTTCAAATTAGTATTGGCATGCATTGTAAATTGTGCGGCTTGCTGCCAACAAACATTATAATCCAATATTATTTTAATCGTTTCACCGTATGCTCTCACCTTGCCCACATTGGGATCTCGATGATGAAAAGGTGTAGGTTTCATTCATTGTTTATTGTTTATTGTAAAAAAATCAGAAAAGTTTCAATTTGGGACATCACATTAGCCTTTGCCACCTCATAGTTTAAGGAAAATATGGAAACAAGAAAATGAGATGGTTGAAATTATTTCAGTCCACAGGCTGCATTTCGACAAAGAACAAAAGGTCATGGACTAGCTGTTACAGTAGTTCACCAAGCTCTTCTAAGAGTCTAAGGGGTTGCCACCTAGTAAAGTAGTAGAGCATGAAATCCAATTGCTACCCTATTGTTCCCTTTCTATCATAGGTTTGTACAGGGAAAGTCTAGTTGAAGCCAATGAAGAAAAGTCACAACCTAATAGCTCTCATTGACTAGGGAGAGATAAGACCAAGCACCTTTCCTTGTTCTTTGATAGTGGCGGTGCCTAAGAAAGATGGTACTTGGGGGATCTGTGTGGATAACAAAACTTTAAACAAGGTAACTATTATTGCTGAAATTTGCACCCTTTGCTGAAACTCGTTCAACATTTTGGTGACACAATGGGAATGATCTCAAGGTGTGGGATCCTTGCAGATGCGATCAAATCTCCAAAGAAGGTTGGCTCCTTTCTAAATCTAGATGCAATGTGTTGATCCAACCCAACCTAGATTGAACCTAAAACCTAATCCTATTCTACTAATTTGTGCATCATTGCTTGATCCAACATCAATTCTAGTGCCAAATATTTTGGCTCAAGAACATGAATGGTTTTATTCATGTAGTCAGCCCACAATAAAAAATCATGCCAAAACGGGGTCCTTTTCCAAGCTTTGATGGTTCCAGGCATAGCAACACTCCCAGAACAACAAATTGTGTTATGTCAAGAAGAAGTGCTTATGTAGGAGCAAGTGCAAGGTGAGTCAATTTTGATGAGCTAGGATGAGGATGTTTTTTGTGATGTCAGTCAACATGCATTTTTGTTCTTTGATGAGGCTGGTGATGATTTCTAGCTTGGTGATGAAAGTGCTACACGTGTAGGTGAGATCACAAAAGGTGACACTGTTGTAGTGGACATGGAGGATGATTCGTGCCATGGGTCTAAAGGTGTCACAGCTAGTTGCCAAGAAGAAGAAATTGAAAGAGTGAGACAATTTGAAGAATTTAACTCTTTGCTTGAAGTGTATCATGGTTCTAACATTTGTGTTGATGAAGATTGCATTAGTACATGTAACCTAAGTCACCGCATTCGAATTCAAATTCGAGTTCGGCAACATAGAAATTTGGATGAAGTTCGGCAAGAAAAAAATTCGAAAAGTAAAAAATTTGGATTAAATTCGCCTTATATGATTTTGATTTAAAAAAAAATATAAATAATAAACCGATAAAAATAAAACTATAAATAAAACTATATCATATTACTTTGAATACATTAATAAATCTAAAAATATTATATTATATATAATATAACATATTTAAAAAATTAATTTAAATAATATTAATATATAAATAATAAATATATTAAATAATAATTATATTATAATAAAATTCTAATGACACCCAAAAAGCAATTATTTTTAATATTTGTAGTATAAATAGATTTATATGACGTTAAATTATACATTTACAAGCAATAATCATGAATATTCCATTGACGAGGAGAGGAGAGGAGGAGAGTGATAAAGAAAGGAAAGGCACGGGACCTACAAGGAAGCTACGAGGTGAAAATTGCAGGTCGCGTAGGTGATTCAGACGGAGGAAATCCGACGGTGGTGGCATGGAAATGTCTTCACAAATCACAGAAAATAGTAAAGTCATGACTGCTGCTTCAGGTATGAACTCTTGACCGACGACTCTCAACTTAGAACTCAGACTGTTCAACTTCCAAGCCTAGACGGATTTTTATCAATCAAAAACTTGCTGTGTGTGTTTTGAGCGATGCAGGCAAACGTTTTATAGAGAAACATAATAAAAACCCTAAAAAATAAATTTGAAAACCCTAAAAAAAGATTTAAAAAAATAAATTTTAGTGAAAAAAAACTTATAACTATACCGTACAAATAAAATGACGAATTTTAACGAATTTTTTATTAATATTTGAAATTTGGCAAAAATTGAATTTCATGGATGAAATTTGCCGAATACGGTGACTTAGCATGTAACAATGATGTATGCTGGTTTTCTGTTTTCGTTGAAATTAGCAAGGCCGAGTATGAGGTCTTCATCCAAGATGAAGATATGATCTCTTGTGTTGGGGATGATGATGTACCTGAATTCGAGTGTTTCACTTGGGATTAACATACCAATATTGAAGATGTTGAGCAGCAACACAAAGGCCAAAAAGAAGATCAACTTGTTGCTTAACTTGATAATATGCTAGAGCTTCAGAATTTTTTCGTTTGATGTGCATAAGGAAGAGCTTACCCATACAAATCAATAGGTGCGTATGGCATATATTGCATTAACATGTGAGCTGGAGACATTCGCTTTTTTGTTTCAGCTCATGTCATAAGGAGCCCAGCTGTTGTAACAGCAAGGTGCCCTTGTGTGGTAATTTGTTTTGTTCCTCCACAAGTTGTATTTTTTTTTTGATGCTGATCTATTTCCAAAAAAAATTTACCCATGCTGCTATGTATACACTTTATGCATCATAAGATGAGTCTAGCATTTATCTTTTGTGGCTGCCTTGCAATGACAAAGTTAACGGTGGAGTGAATCTCCACTACATAGGCAGTATTCGTAGTGTGATGCATGCAGACATCGGACTTCAATGGTTGCAGTTGGGCAGTGAATGCGATTGTGACCTAAGGGTGATCAACTCCTTCACAAGACTTGTCTTTGACAGAGGCAAGTTGTGACAGTTTGGCATTCAAAGTTCAATCATGTACATATTTAGATTAGTTGTTGTGGTTGTTTTCCAAGAAGTGTTGTTGCACACTTTGCATTCTCATTAGGAGAATGTATGACCTTAGTTGTTTGTTTTTCTCCAAGTGCAGTTTGCACATTGTCGTTTTTGTTTTGTTGATTCTGAGGTTTTCTGTTGCTTGTTGTGAGGCCAATCGTGCTTTGTTGTTTGTAAGGCCGTTGTGACTCCATGCCTTATGGATTGATAAGGTTACTGGATCTATGTTTAGCAAGCAAACATCCTGCATAAGTCACCAAAATGTTGTCATTTCATGTCCCCCTTCATTTCCAATTGATTAGAATTGATATGAGAAATATTAAATGGGCTAGTCATGCTCAAAATGTGCCTTTGGTGGTTGTATTGTTTCCCCATTTTTCATGTTTTAGTCAAATACCCAAGTTGAAAACGTAAAATTTGGCTAAGTGTAAAAGTTGTTGGAGTTTTGGACAAGTTTTGAAACCTATGTTGGTTCTTGACAAGGTTCTTGAAACCTCGTTGGAGCTCGTCATATGTCTTCCAACTCTTTCAAAGGGGCAAGTGTTTTGTTCATTGGCAATTTCATATGGTTCGAGAACCTCCCTAGTTTCTCAAGATTGGTTTGAGTGTCAATAGGTTTTTGTCGACAACCAAAGAAGGAAGAAAAGAGGCAAGTGCTTTAAGTTTCGACAAGTTTCATAGGTTTTGAAACCTTTGTCGATAGTTGACTCGGTTGTCAAAACCATCCCAAAGGCCGACAAGCATGAGGAAACAAAGAAAGCGGCTAAGTATCAAAAGTTAGTGTTTGGAAAAATTCAAAGGTTTCAAAATTTTTGTCGAAGATCGACAAGGTTGTCACAACCATGTCGGAAGCAAACAAGGTTCTTGAAACAAGTTGTATCATTGACAACTTTTGTCGATAAGCGTTAAGAGTAGTAAGGGGCATGGAATTTAACTAAGTTTAAGTTGTATTGGAAGTTTTCAAAGGTTTTGAAATCTTTGTCAATGTCTAACAAGCTTCTCAATAGTGGTTTGATATACGATTACAAGTGCCAAAATGGCCGAAGTTGCAAGGATAGAGTAGGTTTGGTGTTAATGTGAAAAGAGAAGGGCGAAAGGAACAAGGTTCAACAAATTCTAAGGGTTATAGAACTAGTGTCAGCTCTCCATAGAGTTCTCACAACCTCGTCAAAAGCCGATAAGGTTCTCAAAACTGGTTCTAACTCTAATGCAAAATGCCAACACATCAAAGAGAACTAGAGGAAGGTAAAGATGGACAAGTTAAAAGATAAAAGAAAAAACAAACCAAAAGGAAGAGGAAGAAAGAAAGAAAGAAGAAAAGTTGAGATTGTCAAAAGTTCTTAGAGGTTTTGAAACCTTTATCAACTCTCAATGAAATTGTCACAACCTTGTTGGGGCTTGACAAGGTTCTCAAAACTAGCTCATTCGTTGATGCCAATTGTTGACAAGTAAGAAAGGTTGCTCTAGGGATATGATTTTCATGCCAAGGCTTCTTACTTCCACCTACCACTCTTCAACACCATTAATGCTCCTACATCATTCACCAACTACCAAATTTTTCAAAGGCCCAAAAATCATTGTTTCATGCTTAGGCCATGCTCATTAAATGTTGTGGACATTCCTTTCTGACAACATTATTCCCTCGGTCATATTTTTTAGTAGATATCTTGGGCAGATTTGATCTTTTGACAGGTCATAGATGAAGAATATTCCTTATGCTCTAGTTGATTAGATCGGATGTATGCCTTTCTTCTTTTCATTAGTTGATGTGGTGGCTAGGATTTCTCTCTGGCCTACCATAGTTTCTAACATTTTCCAATGCTTCCCTTCTAGAATAAAAGGTTTGCAATGCTCATTTATAAAAAAGGTTCCTTCTCATTTTCTCTACTAGAAAACTTGCATTTTCTACTACTGTAAATAGGCTCAATGCCTTTAAATCAATAAAATTACTTTGTTTCACCTCATCTCTATTCTAATGCGTTGTGTAATTTCTATTACCTTCATGTTTGAATGATTTTGCTGTTTTTTTGTATATGTATGCTATGTATAAACAATTTACAAGAATTACTTGTAGATTTCCTTCCCTCCTAGTACATGTTAAATCTTATACCTCCATATCATCCACAAGAGCTGACAAATGGAGACCTGTGTGAGTTTAGGCAGTTTTGTTGGTCCTTTGTGCTATTGTGAGCAAGGAGGAAACTCATTAAATCTTGGTGCATCACTACCTCTTCCTTTTTTGCATTCCTTCTCTCCCTTTTCCTTGGCAAATCAGTAGAATAGGATTAGGTTTTAAGTTTAATTTGTGTTGGGTTGGATCAACACATTGCATCAAGATTTAGAAAGGAGCTAGCCTTCTTTGGAGGTTTGATCTCATATGCAAGGGTCCCACATCTTGAGATCATTCCCATTGTATCTCCAGAATGTTGAACTAGTTTCAGCAAAGGGTGCAAATTTCAGCAACCATCAAGAGTAGGTATCCTCTATCACAGATAAATGATCACTTTGATTAGCTACAACATGCTAATATTTTAGCAAGATAGTTTTGAATTCTGGATATCCCCAAGGAAGGATCAAAGAAGATGCAAGGAAAACAGTGTTTAAGACAAAGCAAGAGCTTTATGAATTGTTGGTACTTCCATTTGGATTGTGGAACACAACAAGAATTTATTGAGGCTTATGAGTGAGGTATTGAGACCATTTGTCGATTGTTGTGTGAGAGTCTACTTGTATGATATCAAAGTTTTCAGTAGGATATATGAGGAACACTTGCAAGACCTAAAGGAGGACAAATTGGTACTTCTT
The DNA here is from genome assembly GCA_007258455.2 of Sequoia sempervirens. NCBI lineage: Eukaryota > Viridiplantae > Streptophyta > Pinopsida > Cupressales > Cupressaceae > Sequoia > Sequoia sempervirens. Next base: position 13,552 of record VDFB02326455.1, read on the forward strand.
GACATTTCATGCCCCCCTTCATTGCCCATCGATCATAACTGATTTAAGAAATATTAAATGGGCTAGTCAAGAGTAATGCCTTTGGTTGTTGCAATAATTCCCCCTTTCATGCCTTAGTCAATTACTCAAGTTGAAGAATAAAAAAATTGGCTAAGTATTGAGTTTGTTGGGATGTCGGAGTTCAGGTGTCACTCGTACATGCATGCCTTCCTTACCGATCCCAACTCCTTGCTCTAATCCCTCCAAAATTGGCTAAGTGGTTGTTTTGTCGGAGTATCGAAGTTTCAGGGTTATCCATTGTTGCATGCCTTTCCTATCCATTGTCGGTCCTTCAGACTTTTGGGGTTTCCTTTACAGTCATGCCATTCCTTAACATCCCTGATCCTTGAAGTTCGAAGTGTATTCTTGGCTAAATGTTGTTCTGTTGGTCTTAAGGGATGTCTAGGTTTCCCTTGCATTCGTACCCTTCATATGACACCCTTGATCTTGGAAGTTTGAAACCTAAAAGTTGCCTAAGTGTTGAATTTATCAACCTTGCAGATTGTCGGGGTTTCTCTTCCCTTTCTACCATTCCTTAGCATTCCCGATCCTCAAAGCTTGAAGTCTTCTAAAAATTTCCAAGTCCTTTGCATCCATTGTGTTGTTAGACTTCTCCATGCATCTGTCCATCTTCATTGAGCTTGTCACTCCGTTTCATGCTTCCCCTAAAGATCCGATTCCTTGACATTTCTCTTTGTCCACTCCAAATTCTTCCAAGTGTATTGAACTTAAGCCCTTCCTTGTTATGGTATGTATTTCCATCCATCCCCGAAAGTTCGATATCAATTGATTGCTCTATGAATTCTATTGGAGTTGCTCTGGTTCTTCCTTCCATGTACCCCCAATGGTTTGAAACTCCATCGAAGTCCTTGAAGTTAGCCCAAGTATTTCCTAGTTTCGGAGTTTTGGGGTTTTGTTTTTCGGGGTTTCCTTCCATGGACCCCCAATGCTTCTCCCGAAGGTCCACCTTTCTTTTGATGGCGTCATGCTAATGTCATCATCTTGTCAGAGTTTTAGAGTGTCTTGTCTCCCTTCCCATGGCAGACAAATCAAAGGTAATAGCTTGATGGTTCGACAAGGTGAGTGTTAAGTTCTTTTGTTGGGGCATCGGAGGATTTTATGTTCTTATTCCAAGTTCGATGGGCATGAGGGTAAGTGATGGTCTACTGATAGCAACATGGCTGCTCCAAAAGACATGTTTTCATTCGTGTACCAGCCTGCAACGTCATTTATGCATGCCAACATTTGCAACTATTAGATTTTGATTCGAGTGAGCTTAGGAAAGGCTTTAAATGCATTGACACAAATCCAAAAGAGGAAAGATGAGACCCATACATTAGTTATTGCTTGTGGGCCCTGTTTCGTCAGAATGTCATCTCCATGTCGCATTTTGTAGTGGGTTTCGTGGGCGTTTTATTTGATTCTTGCACTCAAACCCACAAATAATTAATGCTTAGGTATAGCTGGGGTGTGGGGAATATTCTTTCATGCCTCCCAGTCGTGCAAATCAGACCAAAAAGAGACACTTTCTTGCAGAGCATTGGATGAGGTTGTGGTTAGGGTTTCCTTCTGTACCATGACCTTCTAATAACTTGCATGCTTTCCTTTAGGGAGATATAAGTTTTGCAGTGCTCATTTTCAAGGAGTTCCTTCTCAATTTCATGACTCGAGACTTGCAATCTTGATATTGTCTATAAATGTAATTGGCTCAATGCCTCTGATTCAATGAATTGGTTGTTTTATCCCTTCTCACTTTTGATGTGTTGTGTGATTTTTGCTCACCTTCATATCTAAATGTTTTGTTTCTTTTCTAGACATATATGTTGAGTATAATTCTTGTCTTACCTCCATATTTGTCCGCAAGAGTTGATGAATAGAGACCTGTGCGAGTTTTGGTAATTTCCATTGATTCTTTGTGTTGTTTTGAGTGAGAAGGAAACTCATCTAAATCTTGTTGCATCACCTTTTCTTTTTCTGTATTCCTTCTCTCTTTTCCCTTTGCAATCAGTAGGATAGGATTAGGGTCTCTATGTTTAGTTGGATCAACACCATGCATCTAGGTTTTAGAAAGGAGCCAACCTTCTATGGAGGTCTGATCTCAACTACAAGGGTCCCACACCATGAGCTCATTCCCATTGTGTCATTGGATTATTGAACAACATGTTCAACAAGGGTGCAAATCAAGGTGACAACAGTACTGAATGGTAAGAAGTGTGAATGCGCACAACAATCATTTGTCTACTTTGGATATGTGATTGGAGATGGAGAGATAAGGATAGATCCCTCCAAGATAGAGGCAACAATGAGATTGCCTAAATCTTCCAATGTAACTAGAAGCTTTGTGAGAGCATTGCAATATGTGAGGAAGTTTGTGAAGTCTTTCTCATCCATAGTGCCACTGTTATATGCCATTACAAGAAATGGAAAGTGCTGCAAATGGGGAAGCAAACAACAAAGGGCTTTTGAAGTTCTGAGGAGTTGAAGCACAAAGTCAACTATGCATTTGTGTTAGCTTTGCCTAATCTTCAACTGCCTTTTGAGGTAGAGACAAATGCTAGTGACTATGCCATAGGGGCTGCTCTCCTACATGGAGACCAAATGTTATCATTCCAAATTTTTATACAGATCAGTCCTTAAGTATTGCACATATGGTAAGGAGTTGCATGCTCGAGTCCAAGTGGGGAAAAAATAGAAAAACTACTTAATGGGTAAAGAAATAATTATCCATATGGATCATTAGCCTCTCCAATAGTTCCAAGCTCAAACTAAGCTGTAGCAGGCTAGGCATTATAAGTGAATGGGTTTCTTGCAAGAATTCTACTTGGACATCAAGTACAAGTGGAGAGTGACCAACAAGTTAGCAGACATGTTGTCTAGGCTACCTCTAGTTCTCTTTTAGTTGAAAACCTTTGCCAAAGAGGTATATGTGGAGGATTAGGGGAAAGATGAGGAATTTGAAGAGATCTTCAAGCAAGCTATAAAGGTTAAGTTTGCTGATTTTGAACCAAACCTAGAATACTACCCAAGACGGATTGCTCTACAAGTTGCAAGTTTTGTGTTTCCAAATAAAGGAGGTTGTTCTTCTTTAGAGAGACCCACACCTCAAATATTGGTAGTCATGTTGGGGTCACTAAGACATTGGCTAATCTTCAAAGGTATGTGTATTTTCTGTACATGCAAGTAGATGCCTCAAAATTCATTTGTGGGTGCAAGTTGTATGTTATAGTTAAGCAAACAGTAGAAAGTTGGGGCTGTATAAACTATAAACCATTATTAGTAGCTTTTTGACCATGGGAGTGCATATCAATAGGCTTTGTGGAAGGATTATCCATTTCAAGAAGAGGCTAGGATTATCCCACTACTCATTTCATGCAAGTAGACTCTTTAAGCGTAGTGATGCAGCTGAGTTATTCTTTTCACATGTGTGGATTCACATTGGATTACTTCAAGGCTGAAAGTATTATATCAGATCACATTGCAAAGTTTTTGGGGAAGTTTTGGTGTGCTTTGTGGGAAGCAATGGCTATTTGATTGAATTGTATGTCCATCTCTTTCCATCCCCAAATTGATGGGCAAGTGGAAGTAGGGAATCAGAGACTTGTACAACTCTTGAGGGGGTTATAATTAGAAGCCATCCAAAGACATGGGATGAGAATTTTGCCTACATACAAGCATGTTGTATAACATTCCTATAACAGGAGATGTTTTTGGTTCCTATTGCTTAGTCTTTTGGATGTTGCCTTAGGAGAATCACACAAGGATAAGGATCAAGTGGACTAAAAAGTTCACAAAGATGAGAAGTTTAGTTGAAAAATTGAAGATGTTAGGCAAATTCATCTCTATGTTTAGGAGAAACTAAAGGAGTCACAAGCTAGGTACAAGAAGAGGCATGACCAACATCAAGTTGAACATAAATTCAGGGTTGGAGACCAAGTTTGGTTATATCTAGGCAAGGATAGACTCCAAGGGCAATTAAGGAATTTTAAGCCCTTAAGATATGGCCTTTTTTAGATTCTAGAACAAATAGGTTAGAATGCATTTTTCCTTGATTTGCCTCTAGAATCTTTGATTGTTTGAGCCTTTGATGCTTGATGAAGAAGAAGGTTCTTTCTTGCCTCCTATTGATGATCTTGCTGCACACAGTCAAGAGGAGTTGGGTGGTGACATTTTTCTTTAAAAGAAGACACTTGTAGGGCAGTACATAGAACTTGGCTAATTGGATTGAAAAGACAATTGCCAAGCAAGGCAAAGGGGAATCCAAAAGAGGATGTAGGGAAGAAATTTCCTCACTTTGATGAGTTCCTAAGCTTTTGGGAACCAAAAGTCTCTTGATTGGGGGACATGCAATCCAAACTATCGGATCTTGGTGCATCACTGAAAGGTCAGTTTCCTTCATTACTGATCGAGAGAGTGCTGAAGAAACTAGAAGACTCATAATGGTGATTTTACACAGTGTGTCCTATCGGGAAGAGCAGTGGTTGTCAATTTGTGTCTTCCACTTCCAAGCAGATTGTGTGATGAAACCCATATATCGTGGCTTGTTAAAGCTATAAATATGTATGAAGGTCATTTGAAAAAGTTGCTGGCTCACGTATTTACCTTCCAAAGCATTCAAAGAGATGGTGTTCTCATGGTGTTAGAGGTATGTTTGAAGGGTTTGAATTCATTTTGCATCTTTCATGCATTCTGAAGGTCCCACTGACAGTGAATTTACTTGTAAAAGGCTGAGATATAATGACATGAGGAGTTTGAAGCTCATATTTGCTGGAGTTTTTTTTCCCTCTGGGTTTGATTAGGCATATGGAGTTTGAAGCTGATTCGTCTAGTCTCATTTTCATGGTTGTTTCTTGTTATTTCTGTGCTGTGAGTCATTTTTCAGTAGTTGAAATGTATAGTGCATGTTTTCTTTTGAATTAGACTGATTTTTTTGGTGCTAGTTGCAAGCTGATTGGTCAAAGGAAGGGTTTGTGAAGCTAGAGGAGATAGAATCCATAATTGGTGAACTGCGAAGAGGAATCTCCACTTGTGTTTATGGATCAAAAAGAGATCTAGGTTATCAAAGTAAAATACAAAGCACTTATGAAAAATAATTAAATAAACAAACAAGAAGGGACACCCTTAAGTGGTTAACCTCAAACCATAGGAAATAATATAATTCCTATCAGACATTTGTATGTTGGACAAAATATTTAACATTGAAATACTACCAAAACATCAAGTAAGAAACACTCATCACAAGAAAGGCATATGATCTATTAAAATGGGAAACAGCCCTAAAACAGCATAAAAAGTCCATGGGCTATCTAGGGAATTAAGAGCTCAAATTTTTTACTCACATATGACAATATATTACATTATATCTCAATGGTATCTTCAAGGCTCTTCCAAGTGTTATTTAAATCTCTCTATAATTGCAATGGATCATTGAATCTTTTTATTTTCCACCATTGGATAATTGCTTGTCATTTCCAATTTTGATATATAATAAATAAGGTGGTGTTGTGACCATTTCACACATCGCCCCATTGCAAATGGGGACCCCCTGTTTTCGCTTTTTGCCTCAGTGTTGCAACTGCTTACCACTTGTCTTTTTACAATGAGGTCATCATTTTGAGGGTTCCAAGTCAGTCTTTTTGCAAGTCATCCGAGCCAAGTCAGTAATTCATGCTTGAATCTGTGCGTAGACGTCATGGAAGCACTCAGAAGGCCCAAGAGACGAAGATCGACTGTAAATTCAGCCAATTCTGAGACTTCCTATTTTTTAGGAAAAGTTGCTTTTTCGATTTTTCATTTTTGGCATTTTTGGACCAAACAAGGTTCCCTATTTTTTAGGGTTTGCTTTTTCTATTTTTAGAAAGTTTCTATTTTTAGGAAGTTTCTATTTTTGGAAAGTTTCTATATTTAGAAGGTCCCGAATTCCAAAAATGCACTCAGAAGTTCCAAAAATTTGATAGAACTCTCAGAAAATCAAAGAGAAAATTTGAAAAATTATTGAAAAATCTGGAAAAAACAAGTAAAAAGCGTGAAAAATCAGACCAAGAACACTCGAAATCTGGAAAAATCAGTCAAAACCAGTCCGAAATCAATCAGATCTGAGGACAAAACCATGGAAAATCAGCTCTCAAATCATGAAATTCATTTGAAATCTGTTCAAGTCTGAAATCTGCCATGGGAAATGAAGGAAAAATGAAGTTTGTGAAAATCTGGAAGTCATGAAGTTCGCCCAGCAGCAATGGAGAACATCCTTGGATCTTCCAAAGTCCGCCCAGCATATAGCATGCCCATCCTTGCATCTTAGAAAGTCCGCCATGCATCTTGAAGGCATATCCTTGCATCCTCCAAAGTCCGCCCTGCATGTCCAAAAGGTTGATGAAGTCCGCCATGTGCAAGGAAGGAAGTGCCAAAGAGTTTAGAAGTCCGCCATCCACTTTAGAGGAAGTGCCAAAGGGTCATGAAGTCCGCCCATGCACATCCTATAAGTCTTCAAGGTCTGCCATCTTCAAAGAAGGATATCCTAAAGACCTCCAAAGTCCGCCATCCACTAAAAGACACATCCTAATGATCTTGGAAGTCCGCCATATGCCAAGAGGTTCGTCCTAAAAGGTCTTGAAGTCCGCCATATGCTGGAAGACACGTCCTTGCATGCTCTAAAGTCCGCCATCCTCATCCTTGGCACTTCTAAAGTCCGCCTTGACATGTAAAGTGAGAAAAAATCAAAATTTTGCTAAGTGTTGAGGCCCAGCAAAGGGAAATTTCGAAATTTAGCTAAGTGTGAAGGCCTAAAAAGGTGGAGAATCATTTCCAAAGGGGATAAAATGTTGAGATAAAAGCTAAAGTGTTAAGGAAATCCGCCCTAGAAAAGAGGGAAGTCCTTGACACTTCCAAAGTCCGCCCAAGGATATCCTAGAAGTCTCTAAAGTCCGCCAGCCTTAAGGATCCTTGTCCAAACATCACCTAAAGTCCGCCATCTGCTTAAAAGAGAGATGCAAGAGGGTTATGAAGTCCGCCCTTGAAAGATTTGACTTGGCTGAAGACTATCCATGAAAATTTCGAAATTTTGCCTAAGTGTAAAAGCCTAAAAAGGTGGGAATTCGAAATTTTGACTAAGTATTGTAGGATTTCCAAAGAGACAAAGGGTTAAGCAAAATGCTAAGAAGTTGGGAAGTCCGCCATGTTCAAGGAGGTGATGTCTAAACTTCTTTGAAGTACGCCCTAGAAAAAAAAGGGACGTCCAAGATGCATATCCAAAGAGGAAGGAAGGTTCGCCATACACTTGAAGAGGTTGGCAAGATGTCAAGGAAGTCCGCCATGCTTGTCCAAAATACTAAGGAAGTCTGCCTAAGCACATGAGAGGATAAAAGAATAATTTTTGGCTAAGTGTTAATGCCAAGTCCAAGAAAAGGTTCGAAATACTTGCCTAAGTAAAGAGGCTAAGGGATGAAAAATGAAGACGTTGGCTAGGAAGTATGACGCTTTCGAGAGGTCAAATGCCAAGTTTGAAAGGACATGTGCTAAAGAAGATTAGGATGTGGCAAAGAATAAAACGGAATGTGCCTAACACGATGAGGAAAAGAGGTAAAATTTGCCTAAGTATGGAGAAAATGCGAAGAAATTGTCAACTTTGGCCGAAAAAAAATGCACAAGCCAGGGAGAAAGGAAGGACCGTCCTTGGCCAGAAGGAGGAAGAATATGTCAGACATCGAGGAAATTCACCCAACGAAGACATCCGGACAAGGATTTTGCCCAGAAAAAATTCGACTGAGCAAGGAAATATTTGACTTTGGCAGAACAAATTAGGCTGAGTGCAAAAGAAAAATCTCGCCTCGGCAAAGCAAAATAAGGATTTGGCAATGAAATTTTCGACGGAATGGCTTAAATTTTGGTTTGGCTAGACGAAATTGAGGATAAAATTGGAAGATACACTCTTAGCCAAGAAAAATGAAAGGAAAATCGAAATAGCCATGGGTCGAAGACGAACGGGTTGGAATAAATTAAAATATTTTAATATTTTATTTTCAAGGCCTTGGACAAAATGAAGTTTGCCAGAGATGATTTGGAGGAAAATAATTTGTGCCGGCCAGAGATAAAATCCGAAGGGCAAAATTAAATTCACCATGGCTTCAGGAGAGAGAATGGTAAAAATTTAGGAGAGAGAAAATCTGAATTTGTTTATTTTATTTCTTGCAGGTGGATGACGACGCGAGGTGAGTCTTCAAAGAAGAAGCAAAGGCATGGAATGGAGGCAAGTCTGCTTCAAGCCAGATAGAGTGAAGGAAAAAGATGGCACAAGCACGAGAAAGTCTGACTTTGCCTAAGCACAGCATGTCCAAACCTTTACAAAGTCCGACTTTGCTTGGAGAAGGTATGTCCAGACATCCATAAGATCCGCCAAGTACAACGGCAAACATGATGCAAAGTCCGACCGAGACCAAGAAAAGAAATGTCAAAGTGTTGAGAAGGTTCGCCTAGCATAAAGAAAAGATGGTGAAACCACTAGCAAATCCGACTTTGCTCAACTGAGAAATGATAAGCACCAGAGAAAGTTCGACTTATCTCTAGAGATGTTTGTCCAAAGTGGCTTGGAGTCCGACTTAGGCCAAGAGAGAAAACGTCCAAGCTCATGTGAAGTCCGCCCAAGGAAAGGATGAGAAAATTGGCTAGAAGAATTCACTAAGTGTTGGACGGAAAACAGGAAGGATGAAGAGGAAAATAAAGAAGAAATGAATAAAATCCTTAGCACAAGCCAAATTCATAATTGAAGGAAAATCCACAGGCAAAGTTTGTTCGAGCATGGAGATGGCCAAAACCTTGGCTAAATGTTGAGTGGTCCACATGAAGGTGTTACAAAATAGCCAAAATTTGGCTAAGTCTGGGAAATACTTCACAAAGGAAATTCCAATTTTCTCCATTAGGGCGAAAGCACAGGGGTATTCTTCTCCAAATTCAAGACATTTGAACGGATATCCAGACATCTTGGAAGGATTTCATCTACAATCCCAGACCTATTGAAGCAATCCGGACAACTTCTTGAGGGTTTCATCTCCTGAAGAGTTAAAGACAAGCTTCCAATCAGAACCAGATGGTGACAAGGAAGAAGTGTTCTAAACAAATTTCTCAACACAAATTGGAGAATCCAGAAGGGAAATCCAAAGGAATAACATCAACCCAGTTCAAGCAGGAGGAAGTTCAAAGCAACCAACTTCAAGTCCAGACACCCTCTCCAAGGGGAGACTTCCAGACCTCAAAGATTCCAGTACAGGCAAGAAGGAAAGGAATCCAAGATCAAAGCTAGGAAGGAACAAGCACAACGAACAGAGTCATCGGCAAGGAAAATATCCTAAGGCAAGCACGTGAAAGAAAAACGAAGCAACCAAAGAAGACATCCAGCACGCTGAGGTGGCACCTCGTCATCTTCCAACCAATCAAATTGTTCCAAATCAACATATAACAACTTTCTATTTTATTGTTGATTTATATTTAGCAAAAAGGACAAGTGTCCTCAAATGAAATTTTCTCATTGGTCGAAAGTGACAAACCCTAGTTAGGGTTTTATTTTGTAATCTTGGCCTTTGATTTGAAATCAATCTTGGCCATTGAATTGTAATTGGGGAGCCTATAAATTTAGCTTGCCCCCTCATTTGTAATGTGTGGAGACAGATTATGTATATTGTCGCATTGAGACTATTTTGAATGATAAAAGCTCTTGAGCATGATTTGCCTTGAATCACTTCTTATTGTTGAATAGTAAGCGAGGTTACATATTGCCTTCCGCCATAGATTAGAGTTAAAGTTAGATTAAATAGAATTTGCTTTGAAAAGTTGTTAAATTGAATGAGAGATTGATCGTATTGATTCGATGGTGAAGTGTAGCTCATACTTTTTTTGAATGGATGATTTGCATTCGATTTGTAAAGTTAGCCTGAGCTCTTAAACGTGGAAGCTTAACTTCAACCTCATTCGAGGTGTGAAAATTATTCTCACAAACCCCTTGAAGATTGCACCCACTTTGCGTATGTTGTCCTGCAGGAGGCGAAACAAAGTGTGGTTTATTCCTCTTCACCGAGTCCTTACTTTCTCTTGAGTTCTTAGGCTTAGACTAGACTCCCCTAAACCCTATTCTTTTTGCCATTTTTTTTGAGATCCACAATTGAAAGTCCTAATTGAGAGCCTTTAAAGATAAATTTCCTAAGTCCCTAGCTTGTGCAGACTTTCTACGTAAGTCCCCTTGTTTATTACCAGCATTATCACAACGACCATTGAGCTTATCCACACGTCGAGACCCGACTAAAGAAACCTTGGAATCGCCATATGATCTTCTCGCAATCTTAGCATACGCGGTGGTTTTTCAAGAGAGGATAGAGTGTCTTTGGGCATTTTTATTCTGATGTTTGGTGGATGATAAAACACACATCAACAGGTGGTTCCACCTGTCAAATTATCCTGAAGTCCCTTTGCCATATTAGTGTTTAAGGGAATTATTATTATTTCAATAACCTTAGGCTCTAACAACCTAATAAACGTTACTCTTGAGGATTCAAACTATTTGATAATTTGTTGACCTTTAGTGGTTTAATATTATTTCCATCATATATTTTCATTTCCTTTTGTATTTTTTTTGGAGGCAAGTTCCAGCTAGGGTAATAAACTGTAAACATTCCAGAGGTTGCACGACTATGAATTCCTCTGAAATGCATTAAAGAATTTGTGAATTTCTGCATAATTAAGGTAAATTGTATGGGGATGTTGTAATCAAATGGAAGATATGCTAATTTTAGATTGCTTTGTTAGCTTTTGATTTCTCTCACTAAAACTCTGCGATGGTTGTTTAGCATGTATTGGAACATGGGAAGCCACACGAAAGAAGTGAAGTCATCAACAAATTGGCAGGTCAATTTGTACAAATGAGTCAACATAAATTTGCATCCAATGTTGTTGAGAAGTGCTTGGAGCATGGAAACCCAACAGAACGTCAACTGTTGATTGATGAAATGCTTGGTCAGACAGAGGAGAATGATAATTTACAGGTAATAACATCATCTATCATTATTTTGCTCATGGCTAATTTACATTGTTAAAATTTAAAGTTTCTGAGCAATTCATTTGCTTTTCCATAACTTAAAGTTTTTTTCAATTAAGTCGTTATGCATGCATCAGGTCATTTCTCTTGTTTTTTGATTCTGATGCAGTAAATTTTAATGAAGTGGAACTAATAGTCTAACAAATGAATGATTGTTTTGCTGTCTTTATTATTGATGATAGCATAATGAAGTCTGACACAGTTTTAAAACTGTTCATGAGGGTAAATGGTAAATGCGCACATACATAGATTATGCATAGTGGCATTATTTCTGCACATTTCAGTGACTTTTAAACCATAAATTCATGAATCATATTTTCCAGTAAAAAGTCTAAACTTACTGAAGATCTACACCAAACTGCTAGTAGCAAGAAAGAATAGTGAAATTTAAAGGAGGAGAGAAATCTTTGTGTTTTGAAAGTTTCCAGAGAAGGAAGGCCATTGTTAATGTCCTTATTTTTTTTATTATGTAGGAAGTGGTTAAATATCTTCTGTGTTTCTCTGATTCGATATTGACTTTATGAAATGACTAATCATAAGAATGAACAAATGACTGAAGGATTTCATTATTGGAAGCAAACAAAATATGAATGCAAACTTTGTTAATGTTTTTGGATATTTCAACAGTTCTTGTTTATGAATGATTTGGTGGTGCAGACAATGATAAAGGATCAATATGCAAACTTTGTAGTTCAGAAAGATTGCATGGTTTGTTAATTTTTATGGATATTTCAACAGTTCTTGCTTATGAATGATTTGGTGGTGCAGACGATGATGAAGGATCAATATGCAAACTATGTAGTTCAGAAGGTTCTTGAAACTTGTGATGATCTACAAAGGGAAAAGCTGCTTGCTCGCATCAGACTTCACTTACATGCATTGAAAAAGTACACGTATGGGAAACATATAGTTGCTCGAGTCGAAAAACTTCTTGCTGTTGGAGGTGTGTGTCTTCTGGCCTCTTAAGTGACAGCTTAGAGTGATCAAGGATTGTGCTTGGAGACTTTTGTAGTGTGATTCTTGATTATCATCTTTATGTGGCTTCATTTTTTGCCCTATGCTTTAGTTTTTTGAGTGTATGTGATTTGCATAGGATATAACAAGAAGAGTAATCCCAAAATTAGTAATTACAAGCACATTTTATGGAGTTTTTATAGATTATTTGTCACTTGTCATATATCAAAAGTTGGACTGAAATAATTAGTAAAAAATGGGTGTTTAGAATCTTTATATTTATTGATAAATTAAAGCAAACAACTAAGCAAGAAACAAAATGAATATTCATTTTCAGAGATAATGAAAAAGCATTCAAACTTCTTCAAAACACCTCTCTAAATGTTCAAGAAATTTTCATAAATAATCTGTAAATGACTTCCTCAACTTTCATAGTTTCTTATGTAGATGTGATATTTTGCATAATAGGCCCATAGGGTTCTTTCTTTGCAATATTCTGCAACTTTTGTTTTGAATTTGATATTTGTTTTTGTGAGTATAACAAAGATTCATGAATAGTAAAGTTTGAATCCATTTGGAACCATCTGAATTGTGGATGAGGTAATACTCAGAATACTGAAGCCTTCATGTTGTATGTTACTTCATAGTTTATAATTAGTTTTTTGAACTAGAAGACGAGACTTGTACAAGTGTCCAAACATACATCCAAATAACAAAATTTGTCTTTGTTTACCCTGTTTAACTTGATGTCCACGATTCCATATTTTCTTGTAATATTTAAAATTATTTTTTATTATAGTTCCAGCATTTATTGTTGCCTGCTCTTTATGGTAGATGCAGGGAGTTCTTTTGGGACTCATCCTAGACGATAACCCCTTTTCTACCTGCCAGTGGATTAACATTTTCATTTTTGTAATACAGTTCACAAGCATTGGGGATTACGTTTTTCTTTCCTTTATCCAGCTAGCTTTTAGATGCTGTGGCTATGGCCCAAAATACTTATATTTCCTAAAAATCAGTAATTTTTGTTTGATATGTAAATTGAGGAAGTGGGGTCCCTCACCCACTATATTAACTTCAAAAACTAGAATACATTTCAAGTATGTGAATCACCACCTAACAGCAATTGAAAATATTATAAACACTAAAGCTGAACTACAGTATCCCTGCTTGTAAATCAGGGGACTCTAATTTTTGCTGAACTTAAGGACAACTTGGGAATCCACCCTTCTCTAAATAGATGCTTCTAAAAAACATTTATATAGAATCTAGGGGCCTAAGGGATGGGGGGATGTAGAGATATGGGTATCAGAGATGGGGAGACCAAAGGCCTAGATTTGGTGACGGTGGTGCAAATAGATATGGTGCTTTAAAAATAGCCATAGAAAAATATATAAGGAATAGCAAATGAAACTTTGAAATACTCAACATATAGCATTGAACAATGAAAATGTTGAATACCATTATATTTATTTTATATTCAAAATGATAATTACATTCAAAATTCAAAATTCAAAATTCAAATACAATTGGCCAATGGCCCAATGCCTCTAACCATCAATCATCCTTGAAGTTCACACCAAACTCATTACTTGAATTGTTGGACTTATCAGCGATGCAATTATGGCTAGAGGGTCCCAAGTAGAATAGTCTAACTGTGCAACCAATCACAGAAAACACACATAAACAGAAGAACCACAAGAAATTGACGCAAGATATACCTTTGGAAAACCCTTAGTGAGAGAAAAAATCAGCCTGCAAAAGATTCCTCCACATTATTAATTCCTCAAGTACATTATAGTCTGCTGCAGAGGGCCTTCTCATGTGCTAGGCTGTATCCACATGACTACAACATGATTACACAAATGGATAACCACCACATAGGGCTTCTACACACATAGAATACTAATCATGGAAACACCACTTCTAGAATTTCTGCAATGGCTAGATTCAAGTATACAAAACCCTCACACTCTGCTCATATAATTGCAGTTTGCATCATACTCTTTGTTACTTCACTCTGTTTCTCTAACCTTGCTTCCGCACTGCTGTACTTGTCCTTTGTTGCATCTTTGACATCTTTCTTGATACACTTGGTGGATGGCGATCCATCCTCTACCTCCTCTCCTCACACAATTATAAAGAAGGTATATATATCAATCGCCAACCTTAAAGATGATCTGTATTGGCTGCAAGGTGGCACTAAGCTCTAGGCCACATGAAATGTGTAGTTGGCCAAGTGTAGACAACCTCCAAATCAAATGTTTTGATAATGAAAGGCAATATTGTCATGCAGTGTGCCTCATTGTTTCCCTTGAATCCAATGTACCTCCATAATGACTCCTTAGTAGGTGCAAGTTGCAACTCCCAAAATGTTGGTGCAAGAGAAAACCATGTAGGCTCGTTGGCCTTGGTCAAGATTCAAAGACTACATGGATTTTTCTTGAAACGTGAACATGATGACACCCCATGCTTGCACAACATACTCTCTAAATTGCGAGACCTAGTAAGCATTTGTGGTTGATTCTCCTGTCATTCTCAAGTGACTTGCACATAAACACAGTGAAAATAAAAAATCCAATTGATGCAAGTAAGTTTTCATACCTCTTAGATGCTCTTGTATCACTCAAGTTCAAGCTCCTCCAAATCAATACCAATCAACCTTGTCTATGCTACATCTTCATCACCCTATGTTGGCTCCTTTGACTCTACATCACATTAAGCTGCCCCTATAATTTGTATAAAAGGTTTAAAAAACTTTTAACATTTTTAAAAAGTAAAAAAGAGTTTTTTTTCGAAAAACTTGAAATCAAGATAAACTCACCTTTGGTAGATAAATTTTGTAGGTGCGGCTCTTTCTCTCTCTTAGCCTTCACCTTCGAAGAAATATCCAACAACCTTCAAGAATTGAAAATTGCAGTATGGAGGCAAAATATTGTTTTGGTCTCTGCTATTTGTGAAATGAGACTTTAGACAAAGGGAGTGAAAAGCATGCACTTTAGGGTGAAATTAGGATTGTTAGGTTTTTTCTTATCTTTAGAAAATAAAAAAGTAAATTTCGCTAGGGTTGGAGGCCTGTGGGTCAGCTCAAGTATGGCTGAAGTTTGCCTAGGGTTTGTCTTGGGCACCTGAGTTACCATGAAGAACCCACAAGGTGCTCGGAGTGCCCAAGCTGAAACCTGTGCAAACCCCAGGTCGTCCCAATCCAAATCTGGAACCCAAATTGTCATTTAGCTATATGGTGACCAAAACAGAGAAGCAGCTTAGTTTGTTGGGATTTGTTTCCTTGGTCTAGGATAGGCCTATGCCTTGCATGAAGCCTTGACATTTAGCCAATAATATAATTTCTAAAATACTTAGATTTTTTTGGGATAAAAGCCAAATTTCTCAATTTTATTTTCCAATGAAGAAACAACACCTTTTTTGTTTTTGGGAACTGCTGCATAAGAAACATTTATCTATTGCCTCAAAATCTGCTTAGAACAAAATTTGCACAAAGTTCTTGAAGTACATGAGGTTGAGATTCAAGATTTTCACATGCAAAAAGTTTCTTGAGTAGAAAAATGTTGTTTTTCACTGGAACAAATTTTCTGATTCACATATATCTGTTGGACAATGATGTCTAGACACAAAATTGTTTATTGATATTGTTTGACATTGTTTGTTATTTGATTTTATGGCTATTTTGTCATAAGGCTCATATTCGTAATGTTAATTTGAGGTCTTAGTTCTTTGGATGGATTACATCTAAAGTTTTTATTGTAACAAAATTTCTGATTTACATATATCAGTTGGACAATGGTGTCTTGACACAGCATTGTTTGTTATTTGATTTTATGGATATTTTGTCATAAAACTCATGTTTGTAATGTTAAATTAATGTCTTAGTTATCTGGGGGGATTGCATCTAAAGTTTGTAA
Source organism: Sequoia sempervirens (assembly GCA_007258455.2). Lineage (NCBI taxonomy): Eukaryota > Viridiplantae > Streptophyta > Pinopsida > Cupressales > Cupressaceae > Sequoia > Sequoia sempervirens. The sequence goes on from VDFB02326455.1 coordinate 29,542, forward strand.
TATGATTACTTAGTATGATTAAGGTCTTAATTACCTCTAAGCTATAATATGTTCCTCAAGATAGGATTTTGTTCTCTCTTGGACAAGTAGGGATTTCCCTCAAATATTATATATCTTTTTTGTTGCGGTTGGAAATTAACCTTCTATAATCAAATAAAAAAAAAAGTTCAAATTAGCTGACAATTATTAGAAGGCAGTAGACAAAATTACCTAGGTAATTCATGTCCACTAGTCTAATGATCTACACCAAATTTTTTTTCTGTTTTGACTTCCCCTTTTTTTTGTTTTCACACCCACTGCTGTAATGAAGTTTTGTAATTTGTTTTCTATCTATGTCAAGTTTGTTTGTTTGCTTTTTTGCATGCCATTCATTGCGCATGGATTTTCACATGATACATATAACAAGCAAATAAAATAGACAAGAAGAAATAGCTGAAAGTATGCTCTTTATCGCTTCAAACCACTTTGTTTTCAATAAACTTTAAGTGCAGATTACAACTGATATATCAGAAATATTGCAAGTCCTCAAACCTGGAAATTGGAACCAAACAGCAGCAAGAAACCCTTCACCAATGGCAGCGACCAGCACCCAAGGGAGGCCCTTCTTTCTCCAAGATTCAAGAACCCAGAACACAGCAAGAGGAGTCTCTATTATCAGCCGCCAACACCCAAGAGAAGTCAATTCACAAACAATATAACCCTGCTCCAAGAGGCCGTACCGCTTCAAAAGGGGCGATTTTCTCCAGTAAATTCAAATCTTCACCAAAAATTCCAGTCTTATGCTTAAAATGATCGTCCAAACTAGAGGATGAGATTGGTTAAGTACCCATTTGGAAATCCACCCTCACTTCTGATTTATGAGCAAATATAAGGTTCCCAGGTACAAACTAAAAGCTCCTGAAAATGCAAGAAATCACTCCAAACTGAAAATAAATTCACTCCACACCAAAACCAGCAAACCCACACCAAAACCCTACTGAAAAACACTTAAAACTACTGAAAAATCTTCATCTTAAAAGCACAGTTGTGATCTCTGAATGAAATCACCCAACACTAGCCTGAGCAAGGTCGTCTTTCACTGCTGGGGCTAGTCTTAGAATAAGAGGTTTGTCATCCCCAAATTCCGTCCTGCAACTCTGGCTTCAAACCAGCATCATATCCTTGTAATTTCTCCAACTCAATATGGAGAAAATGAGACTCAAAATGTCTTTTTATTCAAACTTGAGTTTGGGCGCCCAAACCCCTAAAACCCACGCCCTTTTTATGAGCCTTTTAATTTTAATTTAATTTCAAATGCTAGCCTCAACTCTTAGGCGCCCAAGGAGATATCATTTAAACTCTTAGGCGCCCAAGGAGATATCATTTAATGATGAGACTAGACGCCTTGGTCACCTTTTTATAAAGTCCCCTTATGACCCCTTTTTAACTTAAAATTATAAAGTCACTTTATTTAGCCCACATTTCAAAGTATAAATCAAATATTAAAATAATTTTCCCAAAGTGATTTAATCATCTAAATATGCCGCACTGATAAGCCTGACTTGGTCCAGTGTTCCTAAAATGGACTTACTATTTTTAATAAATGCTAAAAATAGTAAATCTCTGTCAAAAAGCTCAAACTGGAGAGTAACTGAAATGCACCAAGGCTCACTGTAGGCAGTGAGCATCCAACTGGCCTTGCTAAAAATAGAAAGTGCCCAACAAACAACAAACCCAAATTGGAATTGAGTCCCTTAATTGAACCACCTAGCCAACATGAACTCAGGAATTGGCTAGAGGTAATGCCCACAACTCAGAGGCTAGGAGGGGACATTACAACTAGTGGTTTTCAACTACCAAAAAATAGTCAAGTAATAAATCATTTAAAGCTTGCTTGAAATCCTAATGATAGAAGCTGATTGAGCAATAGATTCAAGTATTGGAAACCACTATTCTTGCTTTTGGTGGAGGATAGTGTCTATTGTTCCATGTGTTTATATAGATTGTGTCTCATTGATGAGAGTCACTTCCCAACATAAAATTAATATTATCTTTCGAGTCTTCTTCCGTATTTCGGCTCTAGGATGGTTGCAGGCTATGTCATAGGGTTCGGTGAATTTGAACCATGAAATTCAAAATCTGACGAATTTTTAAAAACCCAAAAAATTCGGTTCAGTTCATCCTAAAATTCGTATAGTAAAATGGATTAGAGTTTTTCAAATAAAAAATGTATTTTAAAAACACGTTTTCAACTAGATTTTGTGGAGTTAAAAATGCGAGCTTCATTGCAAGCTTCGCTGTTTATTTTGCGAATCTTCCTTGTAGAACAATCTTGACCAAATCTTTTCTACGGCCATCATTGCTGATTTTTCCTGTTTGCTGATGCTGTATCCTTGAAGTGAGCTCATCCCCACACAGTCAATTACTTGCTTACTCATAAACCACCCAACCTTGTACGCATAGCAATACGAGGATGCAACAAAGCTCATTCTATCCTCGAATCAATGCATTGGAGAGTTAGAGAGATGTGGAAGATGGTACAACAATCAACGGAGCCGATCTCGCAACAAGCACTTGAGTATGCTAGCATCTCATGACGGGTTGAGGAACTCTCTACGAGTTGCAAGACATGTAAGGGAGGGTTTCTTTTTATTTGTTTTCATAGTTTGTTCTTTTTTCTTTATTTTTGTGTTTCTTTTTTAATAAAATTTAACATATAAAAAATGAATCAACATTGTTTTGATTTTTAGTATATTAAAATTTAATATCTTAAAATGTTTAATTTAAATTATTAATTATCAATTATTCAATTGAATGTATTTATTATTTGAATAACTTGTTATTATTAATAATAGTCCTTTGATGATTTTACTACTATTATTAAAATTGTTATACAATATAATTTTCTATGACTACTTGAAATTAATAATAGAGTCCTTATTAAATTGTGATTATTGTGTTAATTATTTACTATTTTAAAATTTTAAATTTAGCTGATTAATTATTAATATATTAACTTGAATATATTTAGTATTTATAATATTTAAATTAAAAAATTTGAACATATTTATATTTTAATATTCTTAAATCTATATAAGGTGAATTTAATCACAATTTTTTTTTTCGATTTTTTTTCTCTTGCCGAACTTCATCCGAATTTTATTGTTGTTGAACTCGAACTTGAACCTTGTGACATAGGTTGCAAGGATTGGATAGCACTGTGAGAGTGGCTCCATTGACCTCTTGATTTGTGTTGATTGTGCATCAAGTAATTTTTTGGAGCTCGATTGGCTGGTGGCATCTTGTTACAGTGCAAGGGGCATTGCCCCAACATGGTATGAGTTTATCGAAGTAGTTGTGTTGGGTTTCCCACCTTATTACCTTATTCCAAATTTGTAGGAATGATTTGTCACTTGTAAAAACTTAATAACTCCATGCAAAATTGAGTTTATTGAAGCAATTGTGTTGGTTTTCCCACCTTATTACCTTATTCCAAATTTGTAGGAATGATTTGTCACTTGTAAAAACTTAATATCTTTTTTTAGTTTGTTCAAAAAATTGGATGAAATCTTTTCTCCCCACAAATGATATGCAAAATTTTATTTCCACAAAATGGAAAATTTGAGCTTCTACATGTAGGTCAATTGGGAGAATTATCAAAGATAGCAACTTTCCATGACACTAGCTCTAGTCGGTAGTTTGACTAAGTCATTTGTTCTAGTAGGGGTTTGGGTATGGGTATGAGGTTTTGGTACGTCAATACAACAAGTTTTTTCTTTTCTCTAGGTATGATATGGTATATAAATTTGATGTCATATAAATTTATAATATATTGACATTTAAATCTTTGATATTATGATACTTCATCATTGATTAGTGAGTGATAAAGATAATATTAATTGTCAGTTTACTGTTCAAAATTTCAATATTATGTCATATATCATATATGTTCAGCACTCTAGAGTCAAGATTCAAATGTACGAAATTTAAAAATAATAAAATAAAAAGTTTGTATCTTGGCCTTCAATCTTCATTGAAAGCATTTAGATCGAAGTCATCACTTGGTTTAACATTATTTGAACCACAAGCAAATGGAGTGCCACACCCACTAGGTACAATATGTGTAAGAGCCTTGTCGTCATCTACATTGACTCCGACAAGCATCTACAATAGATGCATTCAAGTTTGTACACTTAGGGGTTATATCCCTATTTTGTGTTGCCCCTCTCTTGTAGTCAACTTCCTTAGGTGATTGATGCAGAGCAAGGGTGGAATAGGTTCAAACAACACAATTCAATCACCTCTTCAAGTCTCAAGATCCAGCAATGGTGGATTGCTCACAATTCCTTGTCTTCAACTTCTAGGTCTCCAAACCTAGTTCTTTAAACATATCTTTTAGAGAAGGCCATTTCACCACATATCCAACACCTTTTCAAACACCCATTAGGCTCTTCTGTAACATATCTCATTTGGGATATGGGTTGTTTTGGACCAAGTTCTCCTAAATAGGTCTGCTATGCTGAAACAAGGCCAAATTAGGCCACTTTTCCAAAGCACCTCTAAGGAATTCAAACTCCAAACATCAAAACTCCACACTGTTAGTCTTCACATGTCACATAGGGTCCCAAAATGCAATTTTCATCACCAAATCTCATTACCAATTTGCTGTCCTATCAAATCACTAACCTAGCTAAGCCTAACACACGAAGCTAAGCCTAACACACGAAGATATTAGGCTAGGGCATGGACAAAACCACCCCAAACTCCATCCCCTACTCTAATCAATAACAAAATATCTAAAAACATCCTAAGCCCCTCCATTCCACCAAGTTTGGCCAAGATTCA
>VDFB02326456.1:0-46085 GCA_007258455.2 Sequoia sempervirens
AAGAAGAATAATGTTGTGGGAATAAGGTGTTGCTAAAACAGGTAGATGTAGAGAAGGGGGATTCACTACTCATGAGTCTCTTTATTCTCAAGAGAATCCCAATAGGAAAACTGCCCTAAACTACCTCAACAAACAAAGCATGAGTTATAGAATCCGAAAGATTAGATCACAAAGGTTTTCTAAACAAACTGATGCACTCTCAGCCAAAGGATGATAGTGCAGCACAAGGAAAATAGTGAGGCATACTATAGTCCCAAAGGCATGCTGGCATCTCGTATGGATCAAAAATTGAGAATGTCACATAAATCAACAAAGTGACTTCTAACAATCAGATTACTAAGAATTTACAAAATTTGGGAAAATGATAAAATATAATAGAACTAAAGTGAAGTGAAGTACAAACGTTAGAGTTAAAGAGGATAAGGGATAGAAGATGCTCCCAAAAACCTAACTAATGGATCCTCCATCAAATGAATGTCTTCAATACCTACATATGTAAGATTGAGAGAAAATGTTGGGGATATATGGAGGTTTTCCTCATTCAAACCCCCATTTTGGTGTTCCCACCTCCATGGACAACCAAATAGATGGAGGGAAATAATAGACTAAAATGAAATGGATGTGAGAGTGATAAAAGCAATCCCTACTCGAGGAGAACCTGTATCACAAAGTAAATATGCAATAGATAGGGGATGTGAGAAATCCCAAGATGCTCACAAGTACAAGATAAGGGAGATGTCGTATGCAAGGCTTAAGGAAGCCAAGGAAAGAGATAAAGCTAGCTACAAGAGCTAAGAGAGTTGCAAAGAGTGTTGTAAGAGCTTGAGAGCTTGAGGCTGATATAGCAATCTATAAGGAGCTATGCAAGAAAGATAACAAGAGCAAGAGAGGAGGAAAAGGTAGGATACAAAGCTAGAAAGATTCAAAAAGCCCAAATAGATTGAATATATAGCATATAAAGAGAAAAGAGGAGGGAAAAGAAGCTTCCCAAGCCATTACAAGGTGTCACAGGTTGTTACCACCAAAAAAAATTGCTAACAAGTGGCAAGCATGCTCGGAAGTGGTCATTTGAACATTGAAATGTTGCAGGATGCTAGTGTAGCACACAGATGTCCACGTGGCATGCTAGTGGCTAGACTCATCATGCTACAAAACAACACGAACAGAAAAATCACAAGGTTTGACGCAAACCTGATGTGCGAAGGTAGCTACTAAAAAGGGGTCATTGAGCATCCTAAGAGGGGAAAAAGGATGATGCAGGGGCTAAAATGAGCCTACACAAGATGCTAAGGGAGTAGTCACTAAAGCAGATGCAAGAATGAATATGAAATTGCAAGGGGTGAAATTTTACTACATTACATTTTCCCCCCACTTTAGCAAGCATTATCAAATCTACACTAATATGCATGCTAAAGGAAATATGCTAAAAATAAATAACATCATGATGCCAAAAGGATATTGTAGAGGAAGCAGACAACTCTTCAAACCAAGGAAGCATGCCCCCACGATGAAAAGCTAAAAAACAAACACATTAGACAAGAAAGGCCTACATAAGACAACAATGTTAGAACATGAAAAGAAATTACATCACAAGGTTAGAAAATGAAAACACATACACATAGGAACCTAACTAACTAACAAGATTTGAGTCAGCAAAGTGAAAGAGACCTTGATGTAAAAGGTTGTCTTAGTACTATGTGTCATCTCCAAATTAAAATCAATAACACACAGAAGAATGTAAGGATCAATTTCTTTAAGAGATGAATGCACCCAAAAGTCAGGGAAGCAATCAATATTGAAGAGAGAAAGAGCATATACTCAGGATGAAGAAAATGCAGATCTTTGATCTAGTATAAAAAATTGAGATGAAAGAGAATTTAAGAGGGGGGTGCAAATTCCAAGAAAGATCGCTCCATAGGTACTCTATCCTGAGGTGGATTGAAAAAAGTGCATTGTAGATCCAAAGACCTATGGAAGGTGAAAAAAAGGTTTAGTAGGTACTCTCTTCTATAGAGTTGAACAAACTACATTGAAGGCCCATAGACTAGTGGTGAATTGATCCCACGGGATGAAAGCACTTTATAGGTCCTCATAATTGCAAAGAAGGCACCCCAAGTACTCTCTCCTAAGGGAAGCTCGATGGAGGGGACTCCATAGAATTGGATTGGGTACTCATAGGTACTTGTTCCTACAAGGTTGATTGAAAAGTAGCCTCGCAGGTGCACCTGCAAAGCAACATGTTAGTTAATTCACAAGCTAAATATATTAGGAAATCTTGATGCAAAGGACCTCTATAGGTTCTTGGTCCTGCAAATCAAGACTAATTAGAAGAACTTGTGGCTACTGCAAGTTGTGTTGCAAGAGAGTCATGAAAAAGATAGGTCTAGTTAGGTTGCCCCCAAGCAAGACACTATAGAATTCATTTGAGATAAAATATTTCAAAGGGGGTCCGTCGAGAACCCTTTATGATAGCAATGGGCCCACTCAAAGGGATGCTCCTATTGAAATATAGAGAAAAGAGAGGAGATCCTTAGAAGGATGAACATCTCCAGAATAACTTATCACTACCCCCAACATATAGGGGAGGAGAACCATGCAAGATACTTAGAACATGCAAGATAGAGGTAGACCGTAATATCACTTTTCATGCAAAGAAGAACCAAGTGCATCATCAAATAAATGAGTGATGGAACCAGAATCATGAAGTTGTTGAATTTTATCTTTCAAGTCCTTACATTCACTAGTGGAATGGCTAAGAACTCGATGGTGTGCATAGAAAGAATGTTTTTCTTTATCATGCTTATGAAATTTCTTATGTGTAGGAGAAGGAAGAGTAATCAAGTGGGCTTTAAGAAGCCACGACAAAAGACACTCTTGCTCAGATAAAGATTGAGGATTAGGAAGTAACCCTTTCTCTTGTAGGGAAAAGTTTGACTGCTCATGTCAAGAAGAAGACACGAAGATAGCAAATAATGGCAGATGAATCATTCTACAAGAACAATATTGAGCAAAAATCCTGTCAACATTCGACTATGGTGTTCACTTAAATTTTTCATTAAAGAAAACAAGCCCAAAATTATGTTTATGAGGTGCACATTCTATAGGGACCTGAATGCCTTGTTCATTACACCTACAACCTTTAAGCCCATATCCATACTTAGAGACAAGTTTAAAGCCCGGGCCGTAACATGTCTGCAAATCTTGAGAAGGAGGATCTTCATAGAGAGCATTATTCTAGCAATGGGGATTATACTCCTCTATGGGATCACCATCAACCTTCTTGATAAGACTATCATCATTAGCCTCTTTAACAGAAGTGTGATCATCTTCCTCAAAGGGAGGAGGATTGGCATTAAGGACATTACAACTATTTCCCACACTATCCCATGATACATAAGAATAATCATCTTTGATAACAGCTATGGATGATGTTATCAAAAGGTTTAAGTGGATCAGGGTGACTTTATATTTTCAAGTGAAGGATTATGTAAAGTTTAGAGAACCCCAATCATCACCAAAACATGCATTCTCTTGAGAATAGGTAGAAGGAGCAGACCTAAGATTTCTTGCTTTAGAGAGATCTTCTTCAAGGACATCTATCTCAACAGTATCCTTTGTAATAGGTACTGCTAGAGTAAACATCAACACATTGGAAGACACTACGGGAATAAGAGTAGACACAATTGAAATGTGACCAACAATTTTCATCTCACATAAGTGCATAGCCTCAGGGTTAGCCCTAACTATGACTACTCGATTATTGCAAATGAACTCAATAGATTTATGCAAGGTAGACGAGACTACACCCATAACATGAATCCATGATCTACTAAGAATAAGGTTATATGGTAATTTTTTTGACATAACATATACAAGGGTGGGTATGGTAATGGGTACCTCAAAAGAAAGACTATTGTGCCTAAGGCTTGTCGACTTACATTATCGAACCCACAAATTTCAATAGAAGAAGAATTAAGAGAAGATGAATCAATATTAATCTTAGGCAATAGATCAATGCTACACACATTCAGCACCGAACCAGTGTCAACAAGAGTACATCTAATACCAATGTTGTTAATGTTGATTATAATCACGAGAGGATCTATTTGCTTTTGTACTTTCGAAGGCAGGAGTTCCTATGGATAGAACTTAATATTCAATGAATCCACATGAATATCAACACATTATCATCCATTGGCATAGTAGAAGGCAAGAGGATCTTTTGCAAGGCTTCCTGAAGCATACCTTGGTAAAATGGAGTAGACTGAAGCAAGTTCCATAGTGAGATCTTAGCCGAAGTAACTCGAAGTTGCTCCAAAAAATCGTAATCACTTGGTGCTTTAGTCATAAGCTCAGGAGCTTGAAGAAGGCTTGGTTGTTTATTCATTATATTATTATAAGTATGGGCTACCGCTCTATAAGAGGGAGCCATAGAAAGATCATGAGAATTGCTATCAACTAGGACACTATCAATAGAACAAATCCTTTTAGGAGAAGGACTAGTTGGAGTTAGATAAATGACCGATCCCTTATGCCTTTGAGGGGTAGGAGAGATGTAAATTACATTTGAAGAATCATCACAATTAGTGGAATAATTATTTGAAGAAAGATTCTCAACATCGATCTAGGATGGATCAAATGTGGAAGGAGATTCAACATTCGCTAATGCATTGAATCTCTGGTGGAGAGTGCACTGCAATAGAGAAGAGATTCATCATTCACCAATGCATCATCTCTAAAGGATAATGCATTGGAATGAAGAGATTCATCATTCACTAATGCATCATCTCTAGAGGAGAGTGCATTGGAATGAAGAGAGGGTAATGTAGTGTTAAGAAAAGTATCAATGATTTCATTTTCTTGCAACAATATATCCTTCAAAGCAAGAGGAATCTCATGAGAAGGATCAAAGATACAAAGTGACATAGGAAAAGCTAAGTCATTATCACATGCATGAAATGAAACATCATTAGCATTTTGAATATAATTACATACTGAACTCATAAAAGAGGATATTAAATTCATTTTGAAAGTAATAAGTTAAATATAATAAATAATGTATAAAAAATTCAGCTGATCTAGAATAGTCTAGGGGTAACAAAACTAAAAACTGAAAATCCATATTTTCAACTTTTTTGTGTTTTCTAGGTTCTAGTAATTTTCATTTTCATAGGTCTTTGGAGTAGAATTTGCGGTTGAAACTTGCGTCAGTCCCTAAAATTTGGTTTTTGAAGGCACAATATTTTAGGGATTGAACTAGTCCTCATGGAGACCTTTCCAGTGGTACAAATGGTTGTGAATTCTAAGCATTGAGTCAAAAATATTGTGGTTCACATTGGGTTCACCAAAATATGGAGAAGTGGGATCCTCTACTCATGAGTCTCTTTATTCTCAAGAGAATCTCAAGAGGAAAACCACCCTTTAAACTTCCTCAACAAACAAAGCAAGAGTTTTAGAATCTAAAAGAGTAGATCACAGAGGTTTTCTAAATAAATTGACAGGCTCTCGGCTAAAAGACAATAGTGTGGTGCGCTATAGTCCCAAAGGTGCATTGGCATCTCGTATGGATTAGAAACTGAGAATGTCATAGAAAACAACTAAGTGACTTCTAATAATTAGATTACTAAGAATGTACAAAATGCGGGAAAATGACAATATGTAATAGAACTAAAGTGAAGTGAAGTGCAAATGCTAAATTTAAAGAGGATAAGGGACAGAAGACACTCTCAAAAACCCAAGTAATGAAGCCTCCAACAAATGAATGTCTTCAATACTTGCATATGTAAAAGATCAAGAGAAAATGTTGGGGTTGTATAGGGATTTTCCTTAGTCATACCCCCATTTTGGTGTTCCCACTTCCATAGACAACCAAATTAATAAAGAGAAATAAATAGACTGAAATGTAATGGATGTGAGAGTGTTAAAAGAAATCCCCACTCAAGGAGGAGAACCCATATCACAAAGTAAATATGCAATAGATAGGGGATGTGAGAAATCCCAAGATGCTCGCAAGCACAAGATAAGGGAGATGTTGCATGCAAGGCTTAAGGAAGCCAATGAAAGAGATGAAGTTGGCTGCAAGAGCCAAGAGAGTTACAAATTGTGTTGAAAGAGCTTGAGAGATTGAAGCTATTGTAGCAAGCTATAAGGAGATGTACAAGCAATATAACAAGAGTAAGAGAGGAGGAAAAGGTAGGAGCCAAAGCTAGAAAGATTCAGAAGGCAAAAATAGATTGAAAAGATAGCATATAAAGAGAAAAGAGGAGGCTCCCTAAGCCGTTACCACCAAAAAAACTTGCTGACAAGTAGCAAACATGCTCGAAAGCATTCATTTGAACATTGAAACATCATAGGATGCTAGTGTGATGCACAGATGTTTGTGTGGCATGCGAGTGTCTAGACACATCATGCTACAAAATGACATGAACAAGAAAAGCACAAGGTTTGACGCAAAGTTCACGTACAAAGGTAGTTGTTGAAAAAGGGGTCTTTGAGCATCCTGAGAGGGGAAAAAGGCCGATGTAGAGGCTAAAATGAGCCTACACAAGATGCTAAGGGAGTGGAAACTAAAACAGATGCAAGAATGTATGTAAAATTGCAAGGGGTGCAATTTTATGACATTACTGTAGATATTTTCAATATTATGCAAGTCATGTTTTGATTTATCCTTCTCTTGACTTGACCATTCTACTAGTTGAAGTTGTCAATATGAATTTTAGTCATTCTAGATTAGCATATTCTATAGTAAGAATAAACAATGGCCTTGCTATCTTTATAGTTTGTAGCACAACTATAATCAGTGTCCACATGTCTCTATAAGCCATTCTACTATTGAGATATAGTATGGATATCATCCTCTTGCTCCATATGATATTTTAGTTTATCTTCTTCCAACTTCATTGCATCAATAAAAGGAATAGAGATAGTTTTCTCATTTTTTTCAAAATGTGAAAATTATTCATGCAAAAGTGTAGGAAAATATTTAGAATTCTTTGGAACAATATAAGGAGATTTATAGTAAGCATTAGATCCCTTACAACTTCTAGGTTGGTGTTAAATTCTAACTTTATATGGATAAATGCAATTTTAAGGGGTAACAATATCATAAGCTCAAACCTATTCTATTTGTATATTGTACCATTACTTAATAGGTAGGAGACTATGGCTTCAAAGTTAATCTCCCATTCCACCCTAGCATTCATAAGGTAATTAATATTAATTAGTGGAAGTAGTTTGAGCCACAAGTTACTTGAAAAAAGAATTTCAACTCTCTCATCCAAAATATTATATCCTATATTTTTAGCCTCTTTTTTGAAGTAAATGCCATTCTTAATATTTTGATACACACCACCCAGAGAATAACTATCACTATATACTTAACTGTTCATAAGGGTACATTGTCATTTCAAACAAACTCAATCTCCCTCATCATTTGAGTAACTTTTCCTCTATCTAAAGAAGAAAATTGGAACACTTTCCTTTAAACAAGAAGAAATTGATAAGGATTAGTCTCCAAATTAGAAATAATATTTGATTAGCTATTATAATAGAATATTATAATATATCATTTTTTTGTAGTTTTCTAGAGGTATCCTTGTGACCTAGCTCAATGTCCAACCAGTGTTGCCTTGGTCTTACTTATTGCCAAGTTAGGGTCTAGGAGGGGTAAGTTGAAGCAAGGATAGTCCTCTAGGGATGAGAGCAGCTACCTGCAACCCACTCGCATCAAGTGAATCTAAGCCTTGGAGTCGAACCCAAGACCTTGGGGAGAAAACCCAAGACTCAAGCCAACTCCGCTACCCGTGTAGGCTAGAACTTACGTCTTTTAAAAAAATTATAATATTCTTGTATAAAACTTATTATGTGAGACATTTTACATAGTCAAACCCATGTACATTAAAAGCCAAAAACGATAAATACAACTATAAAAAAAAATAAAATGTTTTTAGCTTAAAAATAGTAAATGTAGGGTTTGTATGCAATTATACGATCGAGGAAAGAGTAGCCTTGAATTTCTTAGTTAACAGATTGTGAGCAATTTGCTTAAATCTAATTGCAAAAAAGGATGTGTGATTTCGAAGGTGGAAGTAGAGCTATTTTCCCACTAGCGAAGGAAGCCAAGAAGAGGAATTCATGTTAGAGTCTTTCCCATTGTCCAAGCCATAGGAACTTGAGCCACCTCCCAAACTTGAGCTGAATTTAGGGGTCATGCAAAACGAGGATTATAACTCTCTAGAGAAAGGCCATATAGAATGAAGATCATCTCTCTGGAGAACTTTCATGATGTTTGGGATGTCAACACCCTTGCGGGCTTCCAAGGCGTCCATGACCTCTTCTAACAAGCGAAATTTATCTTTCATGTTCGACAATGAAGAGGTTGTCTAATCTTTCGATAGAAGTAACACCACTTATGCTTCCCTAGCCTCCTTTGTCTTGTATTTCTTCGATCCCTAGAAGGGAAGTGTGTGTCTAACTCTATTTGATTTGCACCAAAAATTCTCCTTTCCCATAATAACTCAAAAAGAGTAAATCACAAACGTCATTATAGTCGAGAAAACCCTATAGTAGCAATATTTTTTTTAAAATAAATATAGTTGCAAAGAGTTAGTTACTCATGAAAAAAACAATAGAGCGCTAGAAAGAAAATCCTATTTCAAACGTCCAATGCTTTGGAATTGAGTTTTTGCATTTGTGGGGATGGAAAAGGTACAAACGGTCGACATATCTAAGTTGGAGGAGGAGGATTTGTTCATGGACGCAAGGTGGCTACAGTGGGAGAGTGACTTGGAGGAGAATTTGTGTGGTTTAGGTGTGTTTGAAATAAGTCATATGGATGATGTGTTGGTAAAAGAGGGACTAGTAGTTCAGTTGGTAGAGCACTCTAGCAACAAATGGAAGGTCCTAGGTTTTACTCCTAGCTGGTCCATATGAGCTGTAGCTCAAAAAGGTGTGAATAAAGACTATTTTGCAAATTGGAGGTGTTATATGGGCAAGAAGGGGAATTCTCATAGTATGTTAACATCATTGTTGTGTGCCTGATAGATTTGTGTCATTCTACTTTCAATCTTGACAATGAAATAAACAGATTCTTTCCCATCATTGTTATGTACTTGAAAGATTCTTTCGTGTCATTCTACTTTCAATATTGACAATGAAATAAACAGATTCTTTCCCATCATTGTTGTGCACCTGACAAATTCTTTCGTGTCATTCTACTTTCAATTTTAACAATGAAATAAAGAGATTCTTTCCCATCATTGCTGTGCACCTAACAAATTCTTTATGTCATTCTACTTTCAATCTTGATAATGAAATAAATAGATTCTTTCCCATCATTATTGTGCACCTGACAAATTATTTCATGTCATTCTACTTTCAATCTTGACAATAAAATAAACAGATTCTTTCCCATCATTGTTGTGCATCTAATAGATTCCTTTGTGTCATTCTACTTTCAACCTTGATAATGAAATAAATGTTCCAAGAATAATATTTTATTTAAGATGTATATTAATTAACAAAAAAAATTCTAATGTGATAGGAAAGAAATGAGCTGGTAGTCTTTATTTTAAATTACATAATACACAAAATCAAAAAAATGTTCCACAGTTTCAATATAATCAGCTTGGTACACATACACAAAATTTAAAAACTATAATATAATTCATTTTTTCTCCATGATACAACATACACCAATGCTCTTCATCCTCCTCTAAAATAATAACTATTCCGTTCACACTTAAATGCAAATTATTAAAAGACAAATAACCAAAAATCTAACTAAAATTATAAAGCTACTATTACTAGCTTTGTTAAGATTGTGACATTGCTAGGCTTGAGCATTTGTACAATTGACAACTATTCAAGGAGAGCAAATAATTGGTAAAAAGCTTCCACAACTCTTCCCTCTTGGCCTGTCACTACCATTGCTTTCTTTGTTGTTAAGTGATGTTGATCTTCCAGTTTTACGGGATCATTCGTAATGCAATATCTAGCAAATTAGTTTGCATGTGTAGATAGCTAGTTAGTGATAGTTTGATTTCCCAGAATAGTATGCATGATCAGCTTTAGATCCATGTGTTATTTTTCAGCTTTGACAATAGTTAATAAACTTGACTTTCACGCAAAGTGATTGTTTTTCATCATAGATAATAACACATGCAATCTGCATGCTTAGTTTTAGCAATTGATGTAATAGCCTTGTTCTTTTATATATACGCATTGAATAAAGAGACAATCAATTTAAGCCTGCAAAATACATAACTGTGCATTATGCCTATGCTTTGTTTTTTTCTAAGTTAATTGTTTTGTTTTCTTTTTCTGATGTTATCTTTCATAACTTTCTGATCAGGAATAAGGCTCTGTTTTAGATTCTAAATTTGGTATCAGAGCAGGTATTTCTTTTGGGTTTAAGATCTAGGAGTTGGAATTTTGCCAAAGATTATTATGTCGAATTCTAACAGCTTGCCCATTCCAAAATTTGATGGAAATGAGTATGATTATTGGTGCATAAAAATGATGACTTTTTTTATAGGAAAAGATTTGTGAAAGATTATTGAACCAGGTTACTAAGAGCCAGCTGATTGGAATACCCTCACAACCAATGAAAGAACAACTAGGAAGGAGGCTAAGAAGAAGAATTATCAAGCATTGTTTCATATTCAAATAGCTCTAGATAAGAGTCTATTTCCAAGAATTGTAGGTGCAAAGACAGCTAGGGATTCCAGGAAGACTCTAAAGAAGCTTACCAAGGTAGTGACCAAGTCCAAGTTGTCAAACTATAGACATTGAAGAGAGAATTTGAGAATTTAAAGATGCAAGAAGCAGAAAGTGTAAGTGAATATTGTGCCATAGTAAAAGATGTGGTCAATAAGATGGCTACATTTGGAGAAATTGTGAACAATGAGGTTGTGATATAAAAGGTGTTGAGGTCTCTCACACTAAGATGGAATCATGTGGCCATAATCATGGAAGAAATCAAGGATTTGACAACCCTTCAATTCGATCAACTTGTTGGATCTTTGATGTCACATGAAGAAAGACTAAAAGATTATTTTGGAGAAACTATTGAGAAAGCCTTTTCCTCCAAAGTACAAATCACAAAGAATGAAGATGGCAGCTGTAGTAGCAAAAGCAATAAAGAACAAGGTAAAGGTCAAAATCAAAATAATTCAAGAGGTAGAGGAAGAGGTGGTTGAAGAGGTAGAGGTAGACAAAGTTTTGATAAAAGGAATGTTCAATGTTACCATTGTAATAGGTATCACCATTTTGAAAGAGAATGCAAATTAAAAGAAGGTAATAGTGTTAATTATGCTCAAGAGAGTCATGAAAATCCTCCAGATAATTTATTTTTATCTTATGCTAAAGGTGAAAATACTAGTAAAGATGTTTGGTACCTAGATTCTGGATGCTCTAACCATATGTCAGGAAATGGGAAGTTGTTTCCAACAAAGGATGAAAGTTTTTAGTCAAAGATTTAGCTTGGTGATGATAAATCATTGGAGGTTGCTGCAAAAGGAGCTATGGACGTCCACACAAAAGAAGGTATGAAGAGTGTTAAAGACATTTATTACACTCCTGAGTTAAAACATAATTTGTTAAGTGTTAGACAATTGTGTGAGAAGAACTATAGAGTTGTCTTTGAAAATAAGAAATGTACAATTTATGATAAGAGTCAGGGCAATAGAGTGGTTACAGTTGTGCCTATGACAAAAAATAGAATGTTCCCATTGAGATTTGGTGAACATACCAACAGCCTAGCCAATATGGCATATGAGGATACAAGTTGGTTGTGGAATCTTAGGTATGGCCATTTAAATTTTCATAGTTTAAAGCTTCTGACATCACAAGCACTAGTTTCTGGTTTGCCAAAGGTTGAAGAGCACAAGGAGGTTTGTGAAGGATGTGCTAAAGGAAAGCATGCAAGGGAAATGTTTTCAAAATGCAATGCATGGAGGGCCCATCACCCCCTTCAACTTGTTCATTATGATATTTTTGGTCCTATGCAATCAAAGAGTTTGGGTAAGTCATCATATTTTGTCACTTTTATTGATGATTACTCATGAAAATGTTGGGTCTATTTTTTGAAGGCTAAGGATGAAGCCCTTGATACATTCAAGAGGTTTAAAGCACTTGTGGAAAATGAGAAAGGGTGCAAAATCAAGTGTTTAAGGACTAATTGTGGAGGTGAATTTTGTTCAAGATCCTTTAAAGATTATTGTGATATGAATGGCATCAGGAGACAACTCACCACTGCATACACACCTCAACAGAATGGGGTAGCTAAAAGGAAAAACCGCATTGTGGTAGAAATGGCAAGGAGCATGTTACAAACCAAGGGATTGAGTAACTCTTATTGGGGAGATACAATTGCTACAATAGTGTACATTCTCAATCGAAGTCCCACCAATGCACTCGAGAAGATAACTCCTTATGAAGCATGGTATGAGAAAAGGCCTAATGTTAATCATTTCAGATTTTTGGTTGTTTGGCTTATGTCCATGTACCTGATCACAGTAGACAAAAGTTAGATGCAAAAAGTGAGTCAAGTATTTTTGTTGGGTATAGTGAGGAAAGCAAAGCTTACATGTTATATAATCCTCTCACTAATAAGCTTATTGTTTCAAGAGATGTGATTTTTGATGAAGGGGGATTTTATGGTCATGAAAAAGGCCATATGGAGAAATCAAAGTCTATTTTGAATGATGATATTGATCATGAGCAACCCACTAATGTTTCTAGTGTTATAAATCCACCAAATAGACCCTCATCTAATTCTTCAAGTCCAATTTCAATTCCAATTTCAAGTCCACATTCAAATCCAAGTTCCAAAATGAAGGTAAGAAGTTTGAGTGATATTTATCAAAGGACTGCAAGTCAAGCACGCGAAGAAAATCCAATAGGTGAGACAATTAATTTTGCTTTATTTACCAATGCTGATTTTGAACCATCATCTTTTGAAGAAGCATGTACTAATGAGGTTTGGATGCAAGAAATGAAAGAAGAGATGGATTTCATTCATAGGAATGATACTTGGGAGCTTACAGAGCTTCCACATGATAAGAAGAAGATTGGCACCAAATGGATCTACAAGACTAAGCATAACAGTGATGGAAGTGTTGAAAGGCATAAGGCAAGATTAGTTGCTAAAGGCTTCACACAAAAGTATGGCATTGATTATGAAGAGATATTTGCACTAGTTGCAAGACAAGAGACCATCAAAGTGTTGATTTCATTAGCAGCTCAAAAGAAATGGAGCATTCATCATATGGATGTGAAAAGTGCCTTCTTGAATGGGTACTTAGAAGAAGAAGTGTATGTGGAACAACCACAAGGTTTTGAAGTACAAGGAAAAAAACATCAAGTCTACAAGTTGAAGAAGGCTTTATATGGCCTCAAGCAAGCACTACAAGCATGGTATGCTAGGATTGATGGATATTTTCAGAAGAATGGATTTCAAAGAAGTAAGAGTGAACCTACCCTTTACTACAAACATAAAGGTAATGATATTCTTATTGTAAGCTTGTATGTTGATGATTTGTTGTATATGTGTAGTAGTTATAAGATGAAGGATTAATTCAAAGCTGCTATGATGGATGAATTTGAGATGAAAGATTTAGGTCTCATGAAATATTTTTTAGGAATGGAGGTTTGTCAAAGTGAGAATAAAATTTTCACTTGTCAAACAAAATATTCCAATGATATGTTGAAGAAATTTGATATGGTTGATTGTAAACCTTGCTCCACTCCAATTGCTCATGGAGTTGTGTTATTTAGAGATGATGGTGCTGAAATAGTTGATGAGACAACTTATAGGAGTATTGTTGGAAGTTTGATGTTTCTAACTCACACAAGACCTGATATTGCTTATTCAGTTTCACTTGTTTCAAGGTATATGACAGAGCCATCTGAAATATATATGAAGGTAGCCAAGAGAATTTTGAGGTATGTGAGAGGCACTCTAGATTTTGGTATTCATTACTACACTTCAAAAAGGTTCAATCTTGTTGGTTTTAGTGATTCTGATTGGGGAGGTAGTTTGGATGACCGAAACTCTACATCTGGTAATTGTT
The DNA here is from genome assembly GCA_007258455.2 of Sequoia sempervirens. Taxonomy (NCBI): domain Eukaryota; kingdom Viridiplantae; phylum Streptophyta; class Pinopsida; order Cupressales; family Cupressaceae; genus Sequoia; species Sequoia sempervirens. The sequence continues at coordinate 14,073 of VDFB02326456.1, forward strand.
TTTCTTTCGGTTCGGGTTTGTTTACTTGGAGCTCAAAGAAGCAAAGTATTGTTGCCCTTTCTTCTACGGAAGCAGAGTATGTTGCAGTCACCTCAGTAGGTACACAAGTATTATGGCTTAGAAAACTTCTTGAAGAAATTGGAGAGATACAGGTTCAGCCTACAGTGATTTTTTGTGATAACATTAGTGCCATCAAATTGGCCAAGAATCCAGTCCATCACAGCAGGACAAAGCATTTTGATTTAAAACATCATTTTATCCAAGATTTGGTGTAGAAGAAGGCAGTAGAATTAAAGTACATCAACACGAAAGAACAATTAGCAGATATCTTCACCAAGGCAGTTACAAAGGATCAGTTTTTGACACTCAGAAATCAGATCGTGAGCCCTCTCAGCATCAAGGGGGAGCATGTTGTTAAGTGATGCTGATCTTCCAGTTTTACTGGATCATTCGCCATGCAATATCTAGCAGATTAGTTTGCATGTATAGACAGCTAGTTAGTGATAGTTTGATTTCCGAGAAATGCATGATCAGCTTTAGCTCCATGTGTTAGTTTTCAGCTTTGACAACAGTTAATAAACTTGACTTTCACCGCAGAGTGATTGTCTTTCATCATAGATAATAACGCATGCAATCTGCATGCTTAGTTTTAGCAATTGATGTAATAGCCTTGTTCTTTTATATATATGCATGAATAAAGAGACAATCAATTTAAGCCTGCAAAATACAGAACTGTGCATTATGCGTATGCTTTGTTTTTTTTCTAAGTTAATTGTTTTGCTTTCTTTTTCTGCTGTTATCTTTCATAACTTTCTGATCAGGAATAAGGCTCTGTTTTAGATTCTACATTCTTGCCCCTAAATCTTGTTGCGTAGTTGTACGCACAATACCCTGCATTTTGGCGGTACACGCCTATATATATAACTTTCTTCTTCTCATCATAATACCAAAAAAACTGAATCTCGAATCTTTGAAAGAGCGGAATCCGCTTCCATTTCCGTTACAGTAAGACCAGGAAACCCCAAAGAGTTTACTGTTGGCTTCACAAAATGCGTCACGCCACCCTGTATCTCCATTTCGCGTGCGCATTCCTACAATCGTATTGTATGCCGAACATTTAGTCATAAACATGAACATTTCCAGAATAATAAAAAATCTGAATTTCTAACAGTTTTATTACCTTTATAGACTGAATACAAGGTTTAAGATCTGATATGGTGTCGTATTCGAGCTCTAGCCTTTCTAATCTTTGCAGTTTCTCCAAATTCGGTATACCTCGCACTTTGGAGCCTATTTTCAGTGTCTTCAATGACATACAGTGTTCCAAACCTTCTATTTTCTCAACTTTTCGGCAATCAATAATTCTGAACCTTTTCAGTGAAGCAAAGTATAAAAAACTTGGAAGCTCGTTTATCTCCGGATAGTCAGATATTTCCAGTTTCTTGAGGTTTTCCAGACTATTAATACACCTGATGTTCTTGAGCACTTTGCAATTGCATATGTCTAGAATCTTGAGGGACAGTGGAAGCGTCTCTATCACAATTAAATGGCGATTCCACCAAATTTCCAGAGTTTCAAGACTGGGGCAACGATCATTGGAAATTAACATCCTGGAAACTTGTTTGTAGTCTTCTAAGTATTTTTTCTTAAGTATTTTAAGTGAGGAAGAAACCCCGACGTGAAAATTTGTTTCACTGACAGAAGTTAGTTGACATATTTATTTATCAACGAGCATAAGCTTCCAGAAAAATTTAGCAAGCCTGACAACACAAGACTTTCAATTGTTAGCGACTTTAACTTGCCCAGTTCGCCAATGTTTGCCTGTGAACTCCTTAAATTTATACAACCCTGTAGATCCAGCACTGTCAAGGACGCCTGATTTATTATTTGACGAGGCAAATCTTCTAGTTCCTTGCAAAAGCTGAGGTCCAAATACTCGAGCTTCCTCATGTGCTCGAGCATATCGAATTTCAATTGAATCTTTTCACAGTACTTTAAATTTACAGACTTCAGTTGTATCAGCTGCTTGAATGAATCTGGCAACGTCCTCAACTGCTTACAAGACTCCAGATCTATAGTCTGCAAGCTTATTAAGTCGCCAAAACCATCAGGTAAAAAAGATAGCTTTTTACAACCTGATAAATTTAGATATTTCAGTTGTATCAGCTGCTTGAAAGAATCTGGCAACGTCCTCAACTGACAGCAACGCTGTAGAGATAAATGCTGCAAGCTTAGCAAATTACCAAAACCTACAGGGAGTGAAGATAGCATTGTACTGTTTGATAAAGCCAGAACCTCCAGTGACCGGAGGCCACAAAACTCTTGTGGCAAACTGCTACCATTAAAGTAGCAGTCAATCTTTTTCAAGTACTGAAGACGCCCCACTGAGATTGGAAGCGATTGCAATTTACTCCGACCAAATATAATAAGCTCTCTCAATTGCAATGGAGGCTGCAAGCAACCAATATTATATTTAATTCAAATTAAAAAGCATGAAGTATTGAAAATTTTAAAGTAATCTTCTTCAACAAGAAGAACAGAATTACTTACATCTCCATTGCTCTTCCACAAGTCTTCCAACTCATTAGCACCCGAAAGCTCTAAAACACTTAAATTTCTCAGTGTAAGCCTTGATGGGAGGCTTCCATGAGGAAAATTCTCCCAGCGGAGCTACACAAGATTTTCAGATAATGATGCAAATTCTTCTGTGAACTCATTTCCTCTGACAAAAAGAATTTGTAATTCAATAGACAATATCGGTAGTTTAGATTGTCTGTTTGAATTTCCCTTTAATGGATGCCAGTACTCTTTGAACGCACAAAAAGCATCCGCACTTTGAATCCCTCGAATCAGCTTTCTTTTATGCATGAACAAACCAGAAATATAAAGCTTGTCAATCAAACTCTACTGAAAACAAACCAGAAATATAAAGCTTTTCAACCAAACTCTAGTGAAAACAGAGGTACCTGCGGATGCTCTGCTACTGGCAATGATACTTTTCTCATGACTTTGATTGCACAATTCATAATATTCTTCAAAATTCTGGCCTCATCCCTGATATTTTAAAGCGAAATTTTAAAATAAAATAGAACACAATATTCTTCAAAATAGAATAGAAGTAGAATCAATAGAAGAGATTTCAGATTTACCATGGAAGAAATTAAAAAAATTGTTATATATTTAAGGATTTAGTTATCTGGGTTTAGGACTTCCTCTCTTTAATGAAAGATGGCATAGAAAATAGCTTTCTAAGTGATGTTAAGAATAGGTTTGGAGGAGGTTAGTGAGTAAAAATAGAACATGTGGATTGAGTCTTTTAAGAAGACAGCCTAAATATATAAATACTCTGTTTTCAGTTTGAAAGATAAAATAGTAATAAATGCACAGCTCTGTTTTATATTCATTTATATGTACTTTCAGTGCAAAAGTAATACATACTCATTATTGTTAATCTGGTAGCCGGAATGAAATGAAATGTTGTAGAGTGGCCTTTTCCAATCGTCAAGCTTTTCTGAGGAGTATTTTCCCTTCTTTCCATGCTCTGAAAACGCATTGGCATACATACCTTCTCCTAGATCAATCCATCTGAGCTCAGAGGGCTCAACATGATAGAAAATGGGAATGATTTTAGCACCAGTTTTCAGCATGAAGGAAAGCTCAGCCAAACACCATGGGGATTGAGCATAGTTGGGGGAAAAAATGGCAATGTGAAGGGCAACACTAGTTATGGCTCGTTGTATTTCTGCTGGCATGGAATCACCAGGCTCAAGAGCTTCCACATCAAGAAACACATGCACTCCCATGCGATGAAGTTTATGGTAAGTGTCAGAAGCTAATGTGTGTTTGACATCACTTACACGATGATTATTAAATATTTCCCACGCTTCTTTTGAGCTACATTCCAGGTAAGGTGCAAGCTGATCAAAAGCGTTTTCTGGCTGAGATTGATGTTGCATGGCTGTGGAAGAGGAAGCCATTTCTATTGTCAGAAACTGAAATGAACACTGATAAAAGGACATGATAAAAATTAGTAAAATAATTTGTAGTTGAAAATTATTAGATTTAGATTTTTTTTGATTCATTTGTTATTAGATTTATAATTTAAATTGATTAAAGAATAATTTGTTAGTAGTATTCATTGTTGCAATATTTAAATTAAAGACAAATTTTTAAATTTTTTGAAACATTAAATAAGAATTAAAACATAAATTTAAATCTTAGTTCCAAACTTAATGTGTGTCTACATTTTTCCCATCTTTGAGACAATGTTCAAATTACCATTATTTCAATGAAAAACTTGTTGTTAAGAGGAAAAATAGATGAGATAAAAAAAATTGATATGCCCTAATTAGGTGGAAGAAGCAACAAAAGACTAATCATGTACATGAATGAATGATGCACCCTCAAGAGATTATTATGCCCAAAATTTAGACATAAAAAATGCATGCCAACAAGAAAGAAAGGATGCAAAACAATTCAAAGACAAACATTATCTTACCCTTAATCAAGATGAAAACTAATTGATTGATTGATTAATTCATGATGATCATGATGATGATGATGAGGAGGATGACAACGATGTGACGAAGCCACTAACAATGACAATGAAGAAGCCACCACCGACGTCGACAACAACAACAATGATGACAACGATGATGATGACGATGATGACGACGACGACGATGACGATGATGATCATGATATTAGAATAATACATTCCAAAACAATGTGAGAAGTATGTTGTTAATTATGAGAACAACACAAGGATTGGCAAGGACATGTCTCAATAATGATAATATTACTAAAATAGACAAACATTTGAAGTGAGCTTGGGAACAAAACAAATGGATGTTTTGTATATTTTATGACATTACATAGCATGATTACATGGATTACTATTATCTCATTTGAATAGATTTCATTTTAGATTTTTTAGATTATGGGGGATGTAAGATAGGCATATTTATCAAAGTGTTATGAGGAAAATTTTCAAATTGGTTAAGATTGAAAAATTGAAACCCATGAAAAAAGAGAGATATGTATTGCAGTGAGGATGAAAGGATAAAAAAATTCTTAGGTAGAGTATGAGAGGATAACTAAGTGGAGGATTGGGGAATGCAAGAAGTTGGGTCAACCTTTTGATCACAAAGAGGATTTTTTTTTTAAATAAATTTTTATTATAATTGAAGTAAAAATTGGAACTATGAGCATATAAAATATTAACATGGTTCAAAAGTATGAAATTTAAATTTAAATGTCAATTTTTCAAATAAAAATATAATTATAAAATTTAGATGATAAAAGTTGGTTTTGTATAGGATGTATAAAAGTATATTTAAAAAAAAAATTATATTTTAGGCCAAAACATGCATGTTTACAACTAGCATAATTTGACCTAAATTGGAGTATTTTTATAGTTTATTTTGTTGAGAGATGAGTATTATGCCAAATTTTGGTCAGAATATGTTTTGGTAATTCTTTAATTTTTTTAATTATTTTTTTCCCCCTAATTTCTATTTTTGAAAACCCCTCTTGTATGTCTAATGTAATTTGAGATAAAATAATCATAACGTGAATTTTAATCATGTAGAAAATGATGTCTAGATTAATCAATGAAGATTTATTTTGAAAAAACTTTCAAAATTAAAATTTATTAAAAATAGTAATATATATCATTTCAAGTTTATGAATCCTTTTCTTAAAAAAATAATTAGCAAATAAAAAATTACATAAACTAGATATTTTCATTTATAATGCCATTTTAATTTGGTCCAAATTTTCTAAAAGATCTTTTCAACCATATTACCAAAACAAAAGTGAAGGTCTCTTACAATCTTTCATGCCTAAAATTTCTCGCTAGAAAAACTCAACAATTTTATTTTTTTAACATAACTTTACACCGATTCATAATTTTCACTAGAAAAACCAACCATTTTTTTTTTTTTTTTAACTTGCTAATGCTATTCTAGTTAAACTCTAACATCCTCTAAAATCCTTTACAAAATGAACTTGTAGAAAGGATACCTTCTTGACATATTTAAATGAATGTTACGCTTACGACAACAATTTTAATTATTCTACACTTTCTAATGGTTTAATTTTAAAGAATACTAATTTTATTTACAATGACTCATTATTTTATCTTTTTAATTGGAAGGGGAATAATTTTTAATTTCAACATTTGGGCATTTACTTAATTTCCTTTCTTTACAAATGTTTTAAATGTAAGTACACTTATGATTAATGATTTCCATCATTTGACCCATTATTAAGTTTCCTAAAATAAATTTATTGAAGTTTGATAAGCCTTATTTGAAATTTTTGCCTCTACTATCTTATCCTTTAAGAATAAATATAATATCACAAATCCCTACATTTAATTAAATTTAGTTTTAACATAGTGTAAGCTTCTTCTAAAATAATAAATTCAATTATTTTATACGTACTAATTTATCTTATGCACTAATATATTTCTGATGACTATGGTTGCACCTATTTAATTCAAAAGAAGATAATTTTAACTCAACACTTGGGAATTCACTAATATTTTTCTTCGCAAGACTTTTAATGTTTGAACACTAATATTTAAAGATTAGATTTCTTATAATATATTTAAATCAACTTGATAAGTTTTATTTATTTATTTTTTTCCCACTAATATTCTATCCTCTAGTAATAGATGATTAGTTATAAATGCTTTCTTTCTTTTTTTATTTTTTTTCTTTTTGTTTCAAATTAGAAACTTTCTATTGATTAATTTATAAATATAATAAGGAAACTTCTATTTAACTACAACTCCTTCCTTAGCTTTTTAATTCTTGTTACTAAAGACTCCATTATTTTTTTGTGTTTTTTTTTCTTTTTTTCATGCAACTCATATTTTTAATTATCCTTTAATTCAATAAATACTTTATTTTATAGAAGATAAAACAATACTTCCAAATAAATCTAATTTTTACTTAAATAGATTTCTTTTTGAAACACTAAATAGAAACATCTTCTCTAATATATATCTTATATTGATTATTTCATTTAATACTTAACTAAATCTATACATCTAATTACCTTCTTGCAAATTTTCATAAATAATCTTTTCATATAATTAATATAAAGAAATAATTATAACTAAATGAAACCAACTTCTACCAACTAATAATTAAATGGTTAACTTTTTTATTTTCCTAAACTCATTAACTCTCTTATGCTTAGGAGAAGATTGAATTGAAATTCATTCCTACCTTCTCACAAATTTAAGCATTTTATTAATTGGCTACAGGATGATTCAGGCATATAAAATGGTTGAAGACTCATACTGGTTCCAGATTCAAAAGATTACAGTTGATGGTTTTGCACAGATTTGAAGGGATTTTTGGACGGATTTTTGTTATCTATATTGCCATAGTATTGTCCAAGTATTGGTCTTATTTATTTCTCTAAGGCATTATTTTTCTAAGGCACATTTGATGATCTTTAAAATTGTACTTATTTAGATTTAAGTTCATTCCTAAATCAATTCCACAACTGAATTTTAACTAACTCCATCTTCTCCAATTCAATTGGCCAAGTTTTTTTTTTGGTTGCAGAATTTTGGGATTCAAGGAAGTGGTTACTAATTACAGATTGTTCTTCACTACGATCAAAAGGTCTGAATGATATTGGCATTCTCAGACTTCTTCTTATGAGTTCTCAAAATGAATAGTTACTAGAATAGCTACTATCCTACGGTCAAAAAATGCAACTTTGAAATTTATGTTGAGAAATGATTCATACATTTTCAGGATGTGATAGAAATAATGATAGATGCACAAAGACTGAGAAATCGACAATTATCTTTATAGGAGAGTAATTTTACTCAACCAAATCAAGCCATGGTAATTACTTTGTAGGGGAAGCGTCTGAAGTGACCCCAGACTTAATTGCCATAAAAGAATGACTACGATGAAACACTCTTCCATCAAAAGTTGGTACGAATGGAGGAATCCCTAGATCCCCAGAATTAGACTCAAATAAATGCACCTATGTAGGAGGTAGATGGGGACAGACATTAACTACAGGAAGATGATAGTTTCACGATATCTTTTACTTCAATCAGAGAGAGAGAGAGTGGTGGCAGCGATTTGACTTGTGGCAGCAATTTTACTTACTCATTAAGTCATTATGCATTGGTTGATCTGCGGGTACGGAAAGCTAATGCCATTGATGGAGCAGCAGATACATTGCCATTGTTACATTTCAATCTTGTCATTTACTTCAGATTTTACTGTGACTCCCTATCCATCTTTATCGCTTCATGAAGGAGTCATATTTGTGTTTCTCGGGAGTACTTAGAATGGTTCGATTGATCTACCTGGATTTAACAAGAATTGAATGGAGTGTGATTATCCCGGCTCAAAATTAAATTGAATAGATTTGGAAGCCCGATTCATTAGATCTACTTATAAAATGTGGTATGGTTTCCTGTAATGGTTTTTGCATTATTTATTTCTATAATTGCTGCATAGATGACTTCCTAAGCATGCATGTGCAGTGTGCAACTTGAGATTACCATGAGGTAAATTTCTGGTGGAGGGTACAATGATTTGGGGTTTTTTTGTTGTTGTTGTTGTCGTCGTCTAGCTTCAACTGCGTCACATAGCAGGGGGTTTACTTTATCTGTCTGTTATTTCTCTATTTATTTATTTTTCTCATAGTTTACTATTCCTACGCTTATGGCAACAATTGGTAGGGGTTTCTGGTTACAAAATGGGAAGTATATCCAGACATAGGAACTGTTAGTGAGGTGCCCAAGATGTATAGGCATGCATACAATGACTGTTGGGTATACACATTAAAAGGTGATATAAATTTACAACTAATGGGGACAGCTTATGCAAAAGCATGGATTCCTAACCCAAGTATGTGAAGTGTTTTACAGAATATCACCAAAGCGATGCGATCCCAAAGTGAAGTGTTTTACCTACCAATTGTAAAGTACTTTGGATGAATATTCAGCAATTCCTTGTATTGATTTCTCCCCCCCTTTAGATTATTCTTCCATTGCTTGTCTTTCTCATTTGTACTAAATTTTAAAGCTCTTGCAGAAGGATTCTAGTTTGTCTGTTTGTTTCTTTTATTTTTTGTTTTGGTTAATCCTTCAAAAGTTTCTTAGATTATTGAAGACTTAGTATGACACTGCTCACGTTACTAACCCTCTTAAACACTATTTCCACAATTCACTTTTTAGTCTCTTTTTTTTTTCGTGTAAATGATGCAAGTTATCTAAGAACAATCTATCTACTCTTCAATGTAGATCAAGTTGTCTGTTAGCAAAATTTACCAATATTTAAGACAACATTTTGGAAGAAAATGGCAGCAATATCCATACCAGTTATAAGCTACTGGGCCTGTATCACAAAACCAGTGGCACAAATTTGTCCAATTGTTAAAATGAGTTTGTTCACCTCTATTTCTTATGACCATGCATGGAAGCATTTATATCTAACTAGTTTCATAAGTATTGGTACCTTCAATTATGCTTGGTTCATATATCTTTTAATTCTACATGTATATTTCTCTGTCTAATTAATACATATATTTAGGCATACAAATAGCATATCATATGAAATCTCAGACTTAAACTTTCTGATTGCAACCAGATTTAGTTTTCAATTAACTAGTATAAAGGTATTCCTTGGAGATTTAGTATATACCCATTCTTTTATAAACCTTATCAAATTGATAAAAAGATAATTATACTTTTCCTTTTCATATTAAATAGAATGGAATCATGTATATGTGCATACCTTGTCTCCACTTCTAAATCTACATCATGACTACAATAGTTTTACATGAACCTTTTTTTTTTCCATCCTAGTTTTTCCATATTACACATAAATTTAAAGAAATACAATGAATAACATGCAAGTGGTTAAGGCTTGCTCTCCACCCTACCGTAATGGCATCATGGAGCCTCGTGGGCTCTAGCCATACCCTGAGCAGGAAAAATGGAGACTTTTCTGATAAGTTTTTAAAAAGGAATTTTACAGCATAGCAAAATAACATTCATCTAGATTCTCTACTCTCATACTTTCAGAACAATCCATAAACATGTCACTTCTTACAACAATTAATCAATGAGGGGTGGGAGAAGGGAAAACTTATCTCTTTTCTTTAGGTGAGGACTTAACTACCCAAGCCTCCTCTCCTTTTCATTTTTCTACCATCTTCACTAAAGTTCTCCAAAAGGAGAAGTGGGTAACACCCCACTCATTCTTCCTCTCTAAATTATATAGGAGTTACAACTTGCAAATTTAGGTGGGGAGATGTGAAGTGTACCTACCTCCATCAATGAGAGTATTTTCCTTATTAAATAGGAAACATGCACTTGGACAACCCCTCTATCTTTCCATCCCATCCTCTCTTCAAAACTCGTCACTCTCCATCATGAGGACTTATCAAGGGTCAAATCATGTCCTAGGGGCACTATTTTATGCCTACTTGACCCCTACCACTATGGTATAGACCCTAGGGGGTTTATTTTTGCATCCCCACCCAAGAAATTGACCAACCACCCTCTTTAAAGACCCATTTAAGGACCTATCCGAGTTTCAACTTGGATAATGGTTTCTAAACCTTATCCCCCAACTTACAACTCACTTGGCACACAAATAAATACCTTCTCAACCCAAAATATAAATCATCCCTTTTATATCAACTTGTTAACTTTATTTCCTTCTAAGCCTTGAAAGGGGGTCAAATTCATGACCATAAGAAGATGTCTTTTGAAATACTCAATGGTCTTCCCTTCTTGTACTGACTCTTCCTTTCCTGCACATTACCAATGAAACCATAAGAAACAATCATATATCACATTATTCTGGTAACTAGAATAAGGTTTAAGTTTGCAACCATTTCATTTACAATTTAAGCTCATATTCACAATTTATGATTCCTAACTCCTTCATGGTAGCATAAGTAAAATGTTAGAATGAAAGAAAGAATGTTATCAAATAATCACACTATTTTTCATCCACAATACATCTTGCCATCTATTTAGGAACACATAATATAGATTACAACTTTACTAATCACATGCATGGTGGGGCCTTACACAATCTCTTGAAGTCAGTATACAATTGTCTCTTACAATCTCTTGAAGTCATATACAATTGTCTCTTACAATCTCTTGAAGTCATATTATATTCATATTTTAAAGGGATTCAATCATAAGAAATTTTTTCTATAAACTATTTTCTAGAGGAATCCATAAATTTTTTTTTTTAATAAAATCAAATTATACATATGACATATTAGCTAAAGTATGCACATCTACTTGTACTTCATAAAGCTCATGGAGGAGTCCATTTGAAAGTAAATTAAATATCATTTATTAATTTTAGCAAGAGAGTTTGGTAATTATGTGATCAAATAAATCTTAAGAAATAAAAATAAAGTGTATGATCCTTGAAGCAATTGAAATACATTAAGAAGAGTAAACATGACAGTGTTATGAAATAAAAGATTCAAAATATTAACAATGTTGAAGTACCTAGTTCAATGAATATTAAAATGTAGCATCATAAATTGTCACCCTTCACAATTTCACACTATGTTTGACTCCATCCTAAGTTCATGTACCTGATTATGTTAATATTATACCCATTTAATTGTCATTTTTAGAAAATCGATTGAAATCCAAGAAATTAAATCAAATATTTATTTAACAGACTTTTAACAAGCTAAAAAGATCTACACTGGGGCACTTAGTACCTCTGTCCCACTTAATCATATCCTAAATCTTAGATTCTATTTTGTTAGTGTAAATAGGTATTTTTCCTATCTAGTTTTATTTAGATCATATTTACATTGTTAAGTCCGCTTAGGTCCTAGGAAGTAATCTTTCTTGTTAAACATTAGTTGGAATTTATCTTATCTAGTTGGCATTTATCTTATCTAGTTGTCATTTATCCAATGCTTGTGTCTTTGGTCGTGATGAGTTAGTTGTCTCATGTGATAGTATTAAGACACTTGTCATGATCTTGTCTAATCCTATTCCTCGCCTTGCCTATATAAGAAAGACTTCATATGTGCATTGCCATATTCATTGTGGTTTTCATATTCATTTTGGAAATCTCTCATCTTTAATCATAGCATGATATTTCCGTCATCTCTCTTGTGAAATTTATTTTGTCTTGCAGGTGGTCCTGTGGTATTAAGGAGTTCATAATAAAATCCTACATAGTATTAAGATGAATAATAATCTTACTGCTCAAGGTCTTGTTTCTCCTACAGATCATGTTGCTCTAGTTTTGGACAAGGTTGTTTCTTATCCTTCTTGTTCTTTTATTGGTTTTGTTTGATTAGTTAGGCACTCTGAGGGGGCTTCTCACCTTTCTTATAGTCTAAATATTTCAAATTTTCTTAATGACTCTTCTTAGATAGTTTTACAACATAGGAAGAAATGTCCTAAGAATGACTGCATCTTGTTTGAAATTTCCACCTAGGATTTTGAGAAACGTGAAGTTAGGGTGCTCCACTATGGGCCCCTCTCCCCTATTTCTCTCTATTATTTTGTTCTTATGTTGTTTTTATTATGTTACAAATTAAGAGCCCCTCCCATATTTTTAATTAAAAACAATCTATCCTTGAAACAAGCACAAATATTTACAAAATATAATACCAAAGTATTGATAATTTTCTTATTGCATTTAAAAAATTTCAAATTTACTAACGTAGTTTTCATTCAGTAATTACCTTTGGAAAATTAGTTAGTATGGGGCATTCGAGATCTTTATAGAGTTGTATCAATCGATTCCTCTTCAATTGCTCTACAACCTTTTCTCTTTCTCTGATGCCAACTTTGATTGAATGATTCATTCATTCCAAGACAATGCTAGATAATGTTCTCCATTATTTGAATAGGTGTTGATGAGAGGATGAGTGAGAACAATAGAGTAGACTTCATAACTTCGAAATATGGGCTACTCTTACATTACTCAGAGCCTACTCTATTTAACTTGATGTTCATGTCATTAAATGATTAATAATTATTGTTTTAGAAATAATAAGATAAGATTTAAACTTGGAATCTGTAGTTTTTATGTTATCATTCGATTTAATGGTTATCTTTCAATGTTGGCTATTATTTGACAAATAAACTCCAAACTCGACATTTTCCACGGATATACTATAAATTCAAATCACATGAAAATTGATGTTTTCTGTCGTAAGCCATGACGCTCTCTATGGTGGAATTCATTCAACCTGAGCCACGTTTTCCCCCTTCGCATGTTCTGAAAATAATTGCGTTCGTACGGTTGATAAGAAAGAGCAATTTTGGTTTCTACAAAACCTTTCATTTACATAATATCCTCGGAACAGGTACAATAATATCGACAATATGTAAAACTGAATCATTATTTAAACTTTATTTTAATTATAGTTTAAATGATTTAAAGGGCTAAAGTTATGGGTAATTCTATATTTTATTTAATATATAAATAATAAATAGTTGTTAAAGTAATTCAATTAGGCATCTAATTACATATATAAAGCTAATTTGACATTTATTATTTCTATTGTTTTCATTTGGTGTATTTTGACAATATAAGTATCTAAAATCTATACTATTTATTGTTGAGTCTATATAGCTTTTGTCGTCTCCAATTTATCTTGATCATTAATCACATGGATGACTCCTTAAGAACATGGTACAAATATAAGTAAAAAATATTTAATATTAAGAAGATATACAAACCCTTTCATATCTTGATCTTGTGCATGTTCTTAGAAAGTGTACACATCATGAAAAAAAAAATCCTATAAGGATTTAGGCTGTCAATCATTACTCTAAGGAATTACTCATTTGTCATACATGTCATGACTAAGTAAGCCTTTAAGTATTATCCTATCCATACTCATATGCATGTAAGTTCTATTTTATGTTCCCCATCTTTAATTTTTTGTTTATTTACACATGAACCCCCTTTGTTCATTTGTATAGATTTTTAAGCCTCAAAGGCTATGCATTAACCATATTCCACACCTTAAAATGATCTCCCATACAACACTTGAAGTGGTGTCTTTCTTGATTATCTATTGATTGAGTGGTTATACATGAACTATTTTTACACCTACACAAAGTCCAACTACCAAGTGAGTGAACTAAGTTGAGGGGCAAAACAAGCTGGCTACAATTTCTATTTTTTTCTATACACACATCCACGTTTTAAAACATGAATGATTTATAACAATGTGTTATAACATCCACCCATTAAAAAACATGTATTTTGCTATCATAAAAATAATAAGCAAGACATAGGCCATAGGTTTTCCATTGCCTTAGATAAATAATTGTTGAGTATAGTTAATCAAGTAAAGTGGGTCAACTAAAATGAAAATTGGAGTGTAAATGAATAAAAGTTGGATCACTTAGTGGAGATTGACAAGGGTGTGTAATGCCCTTGCTTTGTACTACTTTATTTTGGTTTGAATAAATTTTTACCCCTCTTTTAGTTGAATGAAAATATATATGAGATCAATAAATATTACATATCTTTAATTGATACAATGCAAAGCTTGACTAGTGTTACATTGTGATAGAAAACTAATACCTAAAATATGAACTTGAATTCTTGATCATAAGTTTTAGATGAATAAAACTAAAGAAACTAAGTGTTTGGAACATGATTTCAATATCAAATTACAACATGATTTCAACACTAAGAATTCTTTTGACTACCTAACCATATTATTGTCCTCACATAATAGATGCCCATCCCATTATAAACAACCCCTAATCTATAAAGAGAGAAGATCTTGAATACACCAATATCAAGGCCAAAAAGCTCTCACACACAATGAATCTGAAACAATACATAGTCAAATGGTCACACACGATTGCTCTACACATAATGCAGAAAAAAATATCAATTAAGGAGAAGAGTAGGTTAGTTAATCCAATGAAATGCTTTTCCCTTTGGTTATTCAAAACCGAGCTAGAAAGTGATGTATTACAAATGTATTATAGTAAGCATCTACCTCATTTATCCATCTCAATTATGCAAAGAATATATTTAGTGCTTACATGCATGCAAGAGCTTCTTTAGTACACTATACTCGTATAAGTGTTTCAAGCATTGGCATTACTGTTCTTTGTACTCAGAATACTTGTCTAAGATTGTGTGAGATTTTTAGAGATAGCTCAGACATAATATTAAAAATAATTCTGATAAATAATCTTTGAGAAATATCAATTAAAAAACATAAAAATAGAAACTTTCTGTTAATTCCATATTCACTTCAATTAAGAACTTGTGAAGGATTACAATGAGTTCTCCCCAATTCAACAACACCGATAGAATTAGAATGAGGTCTCCCCTCTCTTGTCTGTCCACCATGGGTTTAGTTTTTCCACCACTCCTATTTGGTAGATCCAGTTGATTCATGCTACTAATCTATCCTTTTTATATTAACTTAAAAAATTATTTAGGAAAAGGCCTTGGGCCCATTACATAGAAACAGATAATCAAACGTATGAAGTGCAAAGGACTGATAACATCGCCAGTGAAAGCCTTTTTATCAGAAAAGCTAGCTAAGCTATTTAGCGATCGGTGGAATCTCCTAAAGCCTATCCTGAAAAACTCCTAGATAGTTTTAGATGAATTCCACCTCTCTGTTTCACTAGTTTCATGTGGTATGTTTTCCTTCTAATATTTGTTTATAGGCAACTCCTCCCGTTTGCAATATGACGTGTGGTTGAATGCCATGTGGAAATTTGCATTCACAAACTGTAGATGGATTAAGCTTCTCGCCTAGAAAGTCATACATTCCGAACTTCCTATCCCCACCAGGCTAGTCATTATTAAAAGGCGTCTGTTGAACATACTTTCTAGTTTTTTCAGCTTTCGCTAAACAAACTTGACATTTAACCTTGCATCACATCCCTTCTATCTTCGGTCACCCACTCGTTTCGAAATATGCTCTACTTTAGCATTAAGAATTCTATCAACTCTGTACTAGAAACTTGCAGGCAGACCATTCGCAAAATGATAATTTAGAAAATATGGATATTAAGATGTCTTGGTATGTTTTCCAGTCTAATATGTCTGGAATTGTACATTCAAACGCTCTTACATCATGTTGCAGATGACAAATCTTTATTTTCCAGTCTAATATATCCTGGGGAATTTGCACTTGCAGATGGTAAATCTGGCCTGTGCCTTCTATTGAATTTCTTCAACACAGTGTTTATTTTCACAATCAGGTCACTTCTGTCCAAGAGCAACTCAGGTTTTATGACAGAATAGATAAAAAAATCCGACGGAATTAGAAGATCCAACTTGTTGAAAGGGAAACGTATCTTCCATAACGAAGGTGTATCAATCGAACTAACATGAAATATATAATGGTAAACAGGACCTCAAGATATAGAAGAAACATATGCTAAATCATAAAAAAGGGAATGGCAATAGAAAAGGGAAGAATTACAGTAACGTGCAGCATGTCTATTCCAATGTGGTAGCCTCTTGTGACAATGTCATAATAGTCATTACCATCAAAGGACCTAGTGTGGAGCCTCATCTCAACCTATGGCACAACCTACATTGCCAACATCAAACCCTAGCAACTACAATCTACTTGATTAGCTAAATAAGACCCCCAGACAGATCTCTATTCTGGTATTATTGAAGCTATCCCCTGTACATAGGCATATCCTAGAAAAGGCTTTATCCACTTCCTCCGTCCCTGAGAATATTGATATAGATCAGTTTCAAGCTATGGTAGGGCATATCACTACGCCTCATCTTCTTCCATTTTGTTTGACCTGCTACCTTCTGTTCAATATCCTGTTAACTTCTGCGGAAAGGGTGGTTGGGACTATTTATAACTTTCCTCGGTCATAAACATCGAGTATAGCAAATTTTTACATTCTCTTTGATATCAAATTTAAAAAAACTCTCATATTTCTAATTACATATAGATAAAAAATTAATTAAAGACTATATTTAATTAAAAATAATTTAATTCTAATATTAAAGAATAAAAATTAATAATTAATTAAAATATTCATGAAGGAATATATATATAGAATCAAATTTAATTATTTATCATTCAAATAAAAATATATATATAATTAATTTTTGCTTTTCTAAATTTGTTTTATTTCATGTAAATGAAATGTTTAAATTAATAATAACTTTTTTCTTGGAGGAATTTAATGAATTAATCTATTTAATAATATAAAATAATTGCAACATATTCATATAATTGATGTTTTTGTCTTCGATATTTATAAACAATAATCATTAAAAAAAAAATATTGAAATTAAAACAATACTTTATTTAGCAATATGAGATAGAGTGCATTATATTCTAACCATTTGATATTCTTCTATCAAATGATTATAAACTATAACTACTAAAATCAAAAGTATTTGAGTAGATGTTACATGTTATTTTAACTTAATACATCATAAGCAACTTATGTTTTAGAGAAGACTGAAGTTGAATCAGGTCGTTCTCTTTCATATCCTGTATAAAATTAGCATGGATGTGGATGTATACAAAAGAATCACTTGTAGAAAGTTGTGACATATCCACATCTAAATTATGTCCTTCAACTTCTTCAACTATCATAGAGAGGCATTGTAGCCTTCTACTGCTCTCGATGATAATAATTACATCTTTTATTCCCACCTCCATACTCACTTTGATAATATTTGCATCTTCATTTACTATCTTCCCATGATTTTGAATTGCAGTGAGATGACTTTTTTCTTGATTCAATTGACATATTTGATCCGTTAATGTTTTAATATAATTATTTGCTTCTTGTATTAACATGCAACGATCACCCTAGAAATAATCATGAGATAATTAGTCAAATACATATTACTTCATATTATTGAAAAAAAGAAATAGAAAACAAAATGATAAAAATTCCAACAACAATGATAAAACTAAGGCATTGAAAGAACATGTTAAACATATCTCATATATATACCCTTTTCAAAAACTTAAATTTCTTTAAAAAATTATCATATAAATTACTATTTTAATACATATATATTAACTACTAACTTATGTTGATAAGTAGGATGTGTTTTCCAAAGAATATGAAATTATGGTATTGTTATGAGGATTCAACTATGTATACTAAAAAATCTATATAGTTGAAGAAACTATGTAATTGAATCCTTGAAAGCAATATTATAATACTATTTGACATATTATAATATAATGAAATGTTAATCATCAAATAGAAAAATATTTTAAAAAATATATATTTTTTAATTTATTTTGAAAATATTTAAAATAAAAATAATCATAAAATTATATTATATTCAAAATTATAATTACCACAATTGTTGTTATGTGACAAAGTGGATCATATATTCAACCCAATATTTCTAACGTGCAGAGACTGACTTCCATCGTTGTCATGCATTAGGCTTCTTAGTCGGTGATTCCAATCATACATAAATTTTCTTCTACTTTATTTTTATAATATAATAAAGAAGTGGATAGTGTTGAGGAGACCATATCTTTGTTTTCATAAAACAATTTTTTTAAAGATATTTTAAAAACATTTTGGTTTATTATAATTAATCTTTTAATTATCAGATTTAAAGTAAAATATAAGAGTGCTTGTTAACATCTTTATGTGATTACATTCCACCTATTACTATCTTTATATGTCTCTTGATATTAATTATTAACTAAATATAAAATAATACATAAGTTTATTTAAACAATAAATGTTTTTCCTATATTTTATTTAAGATAAATATGCAAGTAATAAATAAAAGTTTAAAATTTAATGTTGGAAGTAATGAAATACACCATGAAAATATAATAAGAATTGTAGATTTTAAATACATTAAATATGTTATTTAAATTAAAGATAATGATGAAATACATTTTTATAGTGTTAGAAATTTATTTTACTTTCATGATATAAAGACTATTCAATCACCAACTTGAGAATTCTATTATTTTTTTCTATTATCTTCATTCAAATATGTCTTATGGCATATTATAACAGGTTTCATAAGTTTGTTTAATAAGTGCAACTCCTTCTTATAACTATTGGATGTATTAGATATTTTCGCATTTCTAATGTGGGGACCCAAACATTCAAAGGCAATAACTTTTGATCTAGGAGGATATTTAGACCTATTTTTTCAAATTGTAGAGCTAGAAGATATTTACATACTAAACATCAAGGAACCAATACCAAACAAAGTGGAATATTTATTTTGGAAAAAAAAATCTCTAAACATCCATTATTTTTTATTTTATAGATCAAAATTTAATATTTTTGTATTGTAATAATAGGAACAAAATTTGGAAACATTTTTGAATAAAATTAAACTAAATAAATATGTGGGTATTTATCTTAGATAAAATGGATGCATATAACACTATCTACACATCAAAAATCCAATTTCTATAGTTTTATTATTTTGATCCAATCTCTAGCATGAAAACTTGATTAATTATCTTTTTGGTTCTCTTTTCTCAGTTTAGCTCTAAAAATATGGATTTATTTGAACTTGAAACATAGACATTTGAAGTGACAAGATTTGAATTGTTAAATTTGTATTCACCTCAATTTCTAATTCTTTATGTATTTGAAGGTTTAATGGTGTTTAGAATAGACACTCAAAATTGAATACACCTAACATCATCACCAAATTACTAATTAATTAAATTATTTTCATTATTTAATTAATTTAAACTAGTTTAATTTTAATAAAATAAATATTTCATCTCATTATCCATTAAATAAACTAATTAAATATAGATAATAATAATCTCATAAATTAACTATCACGTCAAAAATAAAAAAGATTCTTCTCAAGTCTTAAACTACGAAATAGGAATGCCCTCGTCAAATCTTGTTAAATACTCCATCGCTCCCATTGAATCTATAATCACGAGAGTTAGTTCATAGTCTATGATCAAATCTAACCATCTATTCATTCTTCCAAAAATATGTTAAGTCATCATCTTATTCATCATTTTTGTGAATCAGTCTTCATTATAAACTTGCGTTATTGATTTAATCATTCATCCAATACTATTATTATGACACTAAAATAGAGCAGCCATATACTACTTTGATCCTTAGAACATTTAATTAAACACTCAAATGGAGGTTTCCTTATGTTAGAATAGTATTTAAAAATTATTTTTTCATATATATATATACATATTTTTTTCTAATATTACTTGTAGATATTCTAGTCAACCATGTGTGAACATCTCTTGATTTAATCATAGATAAAAGTAAGCAATTTACATATTATAGATTATGGTTATACTAAAGGCTTAATATTTTACTGTTGTGTTCACAACTTTCAAATGGTTATGTGGATTAGTTAGTTATAATATTTTATTATTTGAACTGATGTTCTTATGTTATGTGATAGATTTATTACTCTTACAAAACAAGAATTATCAGATTTCTTTGATTCATATATCTACTATAAATATTGGAAATCATGGTAGATCTACATAATGATTTATTCATAGGCTATGATTACACTTTTCTAATAATTTTACATGTGCTCATTCAAATTTCATTTTTTAATAGGAAGTAACTATGGAAAATAATTTAAACAAAGTATATTCATTTAGAGAAAATGAATTTAGATTAAAAAATAAAATGAAATCTATATTTAAAAATAAATAAATTTAAAATTAATAATTTTTAATAAAAATAAAAAAGAAACAAAAAATAAAATAATAAAAAATTAAGAATAAAAATTAAAATTAAAATATTGCTCTTTAAATATATAGTTATTTTTTAATTGTTCAATTAAAAACTTTATTAAAAAAATGAACATTTTATATAATTGCATTACTTTTCTCTTGTGGTAGGTAGAAATCTCTAAAATCTATTTTTTTTTAAATGGATTTTCTTTTTCATATAGTTACAATTAAATTTTTTTAGAGTAAAAAATCTTAAAAATCAAAATAAATAAAGTTTATTTTTTAATACAATTGCAGTTATTATTTTAATTGTACTTCAAAAGCACAAGACAATAAAAATAAATGTTTGATTTTTCTATAGTTATCTATTTAATTTATTTTTTATTGATAGAAGTAAAAACATAAAAAAATAAAAATTACTTTATTATGGTTTTATTTTATTTTATTTTACTTATAGCCAAATAAAATTAATTAATTTTTTATTTTTATTTTTTTTATCATCTTGAATAAATTTTTGTAGGGTACCACTATTAAAGAGTACCAAAAAATAAAATACAAAGTGTTCACCAAAGTATTTGGTAAATTCAACTAATGAGGTTTTTCAACAACTCAAATGCTAAAGTTGTCATATGTAAACTACTAATTAGTGTGCTATAGGTTTTTCTAGTGAAAGACTAACTTTTTAGTAGTTTAGAGTACACTTGATTTTTAAGGGAAATTAATTGTTTACTAAGTATTTCAATTATGTTAAAACACATTCTCTTCTCTCACATAGTTATGTAACCTCGAGAATCATAATTTTTACATATTTTATTTGAGATTAAGTGTTTATGATCTCCTCTCACACTACAAGTGATCATGGGTGATAAGAATATTTAATTTTTTTTTCTGTCATAGGGTTATTCCTTTGATTTCATCATTAAATGGATAACATCCACTAACACATTTTGGTAAGGTATAAATTTAAGTTGGGGAAAATCAAAAGACATGCCCATTGCAAGTGAAAATCCATAATTTTAACATGAAATGACAAGAACATTATACCTTGCAAAGTGGAGGAGAGAAAGTTACCATCTTATACTAGAATGTGTAACTTAAATTTTATTTTTATTTCATACAATCAAACCTCAACTACCTATATAGAGGATGCACCCTAGAGAGAATGTGCATAATAAGTAATACATTTCAATAATATTTTCTTATAGTCCATCAATAAGTTGTTATCCCTAGGAACTCACTCACGTTGTACCTATAGAAAGTCACAATATTAAGTTGGTAGAATGCATATTTATTTCTGTCATGTAGTAATCAATGGGTGAGAATTTTTAGTCATCCCATGTGCTAGGTTATCAAAAATTCTTTTGTCCCTACACTCAAGGTCTTGAGTAAGGCTCAAAGGTGTTATTTTTGTGAGTTTGCAAGGATTAATGCACCCATCTAAATAAATATAGGATTGTGAAAAAATGTGTTATGTCAACCTATATAAATATGTAAATTCTTAAATGTTAATATTCTATTAATTAGAGAATTAAAGTACAAATATGGAAAAAAAGTGTTGGTGGATATGAAATCACACTCCTAGAGTCTACACAAGGTATACCCTAGATCAAAATAGTGCACAAATAGAAAGGTGGCTAGGGAACAAGAGTTTTTTGTAAAAGGTGGATGTGGTGGGTCCCTATCACTTGACCTACCCCATCTATCAGCAAGGTCCAAAGTGAGATCAAGGGGGTCCCACCCATCTAGCTTATTCCTTGTCTTCCTTGTAGGTTGGAGAAATAGGTAATTCTAGTCTAGGAACTTTGTTGTTGGAATAGAGCCATTTAGAATTATTAAATGGTAGCCACCTAGAAGCACCACAAGAAGGCCACCCAAGAGTGGATCCCTAAGGTGGGGAGGGAGGAGAATCAACACTAAACAAACTATGATACACTCATGGAACCCTAATCCTTTTGGTGAGTTGAGGGAGAGACCTTTGGTCAAGAAACATGAGTATCAAAATCTAAGATATGGAGGAACTCCAGCCACAGAATGGGAATTTCCCCAATAATCAATTTATTCTTGAATCTCTAATAATGAATTACTCATTATTAAAAGAACATGAAAAAACAATCCTAAATGACTCAAGAATAATCATCCCAAAAAATTATCTTGTGACATATATACCTAGAAAAAATTGTATTATATATCATAGAGAAGAGGAAAATGGGTAATGAAGGGCATACTTGGTAAGATAGATAAATATAGAAAGAGGTAAAATATAAAAAGAAATGTTAAAGATAGAGTAGGAATCATGAAGGTCAAGTTAATTCTAAGATATTGTATTCATATAAAAAACTAGAGTTGTTTCTTAGTGTCAGAAAGATTCACCTTAGTTATTAGAAAGAATGTAGAATCCTCTATTCATATCCCCTTTAATTTTATAAAATACTTCTGATACATTTTAATTTTGTGACTCTTTCCAATTTTATCTTATCTCTTCAATCTCTTTAGTTTGTACTTTTTTATTTGATTGCCCCATTATATTTTTAATATATATTCTTCTATTTTGCCTTTATAATACACTATAGATATTACACATTAACAACTAATAAAATAGAAAGTTATTTTGGTAAGTATACTTTAAATATATTTATTGAATCAAATGTATTAAAGATCATACAAGGCTCAAATTTATAACTTACAATTACTCCATAGCCTTCCATACCATTATTCTTATGACTTATGGTGAAATCTCTTAACTCAAAAAAATTGCTAAGAATTTTTCCATACACAGTCTCAAAAAATGTCTTATCAATACTTATTAAGTTATTATATAAATTTAAATATTTGCTAGAGATAAACTCTATATACATATATTTTATTTGTCCAAAATCTTAATATATTGCTCAAACAGTTATTTACAACTTATATGTTTCCATCATTTTATGGGTGATTTGTTGAACTAGGTTGCAATTTAGTATTCATTTTATCCCATAATAATCTTTAAAATTACCAAAAAAATTACATATTTTTCAAATACAATGATCTTTCCTAATTCATGTAATCTCATAATTTCTCTAAACAATAACTTTTCTATATGCACATCATCATCAATCGAGCCATATTAAAAAATAATCTATTTCCACTTGGAGTTATGGGTAGTCTTAATTAAATCCGCACTTATATCATAACATTGTCTATCAAGTCTATCAAGTCTATCAAGTCTAAAAAGTATGCATGAGGAGGTCTAAGAGTGGTGAGAAAGATTAAAAAAAAATCATAATCATATGTTGCTATTGGATGGTCATATGGCTTTGCATGGTGATTTGGATTAGTATGGCTCATTCTTCTTGGTCACATTTATCAATTCTTGGTTATGGTAGTCAGATTTGCAATGGTCCTAAAATTATTTTATAGTAATAATTTTTATAATTAAGGTTATTATGAGAATTAGGAGTTATGAATTTATTTTTTTTACCATTGGGAGGTCTATTATTTATTGTTCTTTTTAATGTTGTGATGCTTATTATTTTTATCCACTAGTTCTTTTACATTAATGTTGTGTGCACTTAATTATTGTATATCAATGGGAAAGGATATACTAAAGGTTACATAGGTTGATAATTGTGGTGGCATGGAGGATAATAAAGTTATTAATAAGGACTTATTGGGAAGAGGTGATAACATCATTGAGAACTCTAAATAAAATTAATTTGTGGGGAGGTTGTCCTGCGAGGAATATTTGGATGGTAAAGAAACTAGTATCTACTAGAAATAATAGATTTTGAATTGAGTGAGGAGAATGAAGATGGAAGAAAGTACAACTAGAAGGAGAGGAATCTAGAAGAGGAACTAATTGTAATTTTTCATCATTGACATAAGATTCTCTATATTTCTCCTAGTTTTGATGTGATGAAAGTTATCCAAAATAAAGTAAATAGGTTGAAAATGTTGTGCTAGTTTTAACTTGTTTTTGATATTAAAATTTTTCTTTCTAGAATGTTTTTATGGCTAGATGAATAATGTTTGGGGACTAAAGATGGGTATTTATGTTAATTTTTCTTATTTGATAAGAAAAAGTAATTTTTTATTTTCTTTGAAACCCATTTCATGTATTGTAGGTGGTTAAAAAGAGTTTTAGAATTTGGTATAATACATTTTTCCAGTTGTCTCATGGCTTTTTATTTCTAAAGTAGAATATTATTTGATCATTTTACTTTGAGGAGATTAGAGCTTGAAACCACCCTTCCTTATTTACAGAAATTTATTTCAGATATTTTAAAGCTTTTAGATCATTTTTTGCAAGTAAAAGAAATCAAATTCATTATGCCTCATCTTTATGCTAGAATGTTAATCTCTTTGATTACTATATATGTCGTTCCTAAAAGAATATGTATTCAAATATAATGTAGTATCATAGACTATAAAAGGATATCTACTCGAATAGAATGTAGTATCATAGACTATAAAATAGCAGTTTGAAGGGTTTAAAAGAAATGAAAAAAATAAAAAGAAAATTGTAGACCTATGAGTAATTTATCCCTAGCTGGGGTTTGATGATATGAATGGGAAAAAATAAATAAATAAATAAAATATTAGGTGATATTTCTTCCCCTATTTGTGTAAAGTTGAGTTTATGGAAGATGATTATATGCAAGGGAACCCTCCCACTCTAAATGTTATGGTTTTCAACGAAAATTTGCTATAGAAAATAAGTGACAGGAGGAATTTCTCAAAATCTTATGGGTTCTTGTTGGAAGTAAACAATATTAATATTCCTTTTGTCCAAACCAGCAATAGAAAATTCTTTGGAGGAGTGGAAAAACGTGTAAAATCTTACGTACGCAACTGCAATCTCACTCAAATAGACAGTTACAAATTCCCTCCTTGACATATTGAGCTTGAGCTCTCTCATATAGAGACACCATTACAAACTCTTGACATGGACAGTTAAATGGACTTACTAAGCTTTGCTCATACAAACATACTTCATTACATCTTCTGACTTTTGTTGGAGCTTCTGCTCCTGATAAACACACAACCATTCATTCTTACTACTACTAACAACTTTGTGGAGTGGACTCCATTTGGAAGTGAGTGCTAACAAAAAGACTCCATTCAATATATAGAAACGAATGACAGAGAATAGAACATAAAATAATATATTTTAACCATCCACAAATTGTGAAGGTTGAGAAAGTTAATAAATTTTTCAAATCTTTACCAAAAATCTATCTTCAAAAACTTGTCTTTAATACAGATTCATGCAGATACAGAGGCTGATATGGAGCGTGTTGGAGGGACAGGTCTAGCTAGGGAAATTATTGAAGAGTTGGGATCAGATTTTCCAACAGAACGTACGGTGTGTATAATTTTCGTAAGGAATCCTTTCTCTGTCCACAAAAATTGTGATAGACAAATTGAATGCTCCTAGTAAGCCTTCCGCTTTCTGTCCCTTTCGACTTGCCTGGAGCTTTTTGACTAAGATGAAACTCAGCTATGTTTTTCATAGTTGTATACTGTACAACTGTAGAGGATGTTTCTTTATTCATGAGTGGCAACTCTTTCTTTTTTGTTTCAATTAAAGAGCACGCGTGTTGATTGCAGTCCATGATGAAATCAATTAAAGGTAGACAAGTGAAGGAACATGGACGGAGAAGAGCCGCCTATATAAGGATGTAAAATGGTCTGTACTCAATAATGGAAAAGAACAAGTTTTCTTAAAGCGTTTGGTCGTTGGCGTGGGGATTGCAATTATAGAGATGCATGCAAAGGAAAGAAAATGATGGTGTGGATGGAAATAAATAGAAAAACACATAAACTCAGAATATGCAATTACATAAACAGAAACATATAATTTATCCAACACTAGCATTTCATT
Source organism: Sequoia sempervirens (assembly GCA_007258455.2). Taxonomy (NCBI): domain Eukaryota; kingdom Viridiplantae; phylum Streptophyta; class Pinopsida; order Cupressales; family Cupressaceae; genus Sequoia; species Sequoia sempervirens. The sequence goes on from VDFB02326456.1 coordinate 40,633, forward strand.
TCATTGCATTTATCAAATCAATTACATCATGCCTCTTTTATAGAGTTGTTCAATGACTTCAAGAAGTAATACTAAAAATTAACAGCTTTAAAATAACTTTAAAAACAAAGCAAAACAGTACTAAAAAAACTAAACTAATTTCTAATTTATTTAGTTACAAAAATTTGTAGCTTTTTCTCTTTGTATGGGAGAAATTATTTGTTTATTCCAACAACCCCCCTTAATTTCAACCAGGCATGCTTCAACATTTTCACTTTTCAAATTGTATCTTTGTAAATCTTTCCTCTCTCTGATAGTTGTAACCAAGTCTTTAGACTTACACAAATGATGCCTTCAAACTATCTTCAAGACCTATTAATCTTTCCTTAACTTTCTCTTCAACTGTTGCGACATTCTTTTAAAATTTGATCTTCAAATCCTCATAACTTCTGAAAACTGGATGTCCTTTCACTATCTGTATCTTTCCACTTTGTTTGATGTCTTACAAGACCATGAAACATCTTTTGATTGCTATCTTCTTTTCCATATGAATATTTTCACTTGAACAACTTTTTCAACATACCTGTAACTTGTTGCCAATTCGATTCAAAACTCCATCCATAGTTCAACTGCATGCATCCTGTCATAGATTCATTTTTCTACTTCCTTTTCCAACACATATTTTCTGAATGGTTTCTCAAACCACAAATTCTACAGGGATGTAGATCACAACACATATCTTTTGTATGCCCTTTCCTATTACAATGAAAACATTTGACACATTTTATTCCATGAACAAATTTTCTTGTACATGTATCATTTCCTTTACCTACAATATATCCAAGACCTTCAAATTTTGGTCATAATAGGCTCAATCAACTCTTTGATTCCTTGCTCATGTTTTTCTAATCCTTGCCCATTGTATCCCATTATTTTCATTATTTTCATATCAACATTTTTTTCATGACAATTAACATAATTTGTAAACACATTATCATCTTCTTTATTGAAATTTTTATCAAAAACACCTTCACCTCCATCACACAAATCATTTGATTTATCAACATAACAAACTGAGTCTTTTGTATCACAAGAAACCTCACACAACAATGGTTTTGTCCTTAAAAATTCATTTTCTTCTTACAGTTTAGTTATTTCTTTTTTCTGTAAACAATTTTCTTCTTCTCACGTCTTTAGGATTTTTTTTTTCTTCCTTTCACTTTCTCTAATTCATTTTCAAGATTCTCAATTTCACACAAGCATTCACATATTTCTTTTCCAAACTCTTTTAAATCTACTATCAATTTTGAATAGCATTGCTTAATATTTAACACTTCTTCCTCGAAATTATCTTTCTGCCTTTTAACGTGTTTACCAATTTTTCCCATTGAGACAAATAATTAACCTCACCTCACCTTTTATACTTGATTGTGATTTTTCTACAACAATTTACTTTCCTTCGACAACTTTCTTTGCCTTCAATTCTTCAACAAATTTCTTCAATAGCTTAAATCTACTGATGATATTTATCTTTGACAACTTCACTGAATACAATATTTTATGTAATTTTCTTTTGTCAGCTGCAGTCACCTCTTTAGGGAAAATTCTTTGTTTGAAAAAATACAACAATCTCTAGATCTTTTGCCCCGACTATCTCCAAACAACTACTTCATTGATTTGGCTGTGGCATCTTTCTACGATTTCTTTTCTTCTTAGTAGCTATGGGAAGCTTCAACTATCGAACACTTGAATTACATGTATGCTTTTGACTGGTGTTACCTTTGCATCAAAACTGTAATCACTTGGCGGCTATGGGCAGCATATTCTGGCATAAGAACAACGACCTGAACATATTAAAACTGTGGCTCCTCTAGAAACAAATTCCTCTAATTTATTCAACATCCCATGATCTGTATTTTTAACTGGTGCGACAGTTTATTCACTCCCTCATATTCTTTCCTTTGCTACTAAGGAGGCGACTAGACATTTCTTTATTTCTGCACTCCCTTTAACAATAGTTGTAGCTACCGCTTTGATCTGCCTTTTAATCTCTACAATTTTCCAGCGATTCTTGCCAGGGCATCAAATTGGCTTTGATACCACTTTGATGGGGTGGACTAAGATAGACAGAAAAACACATAAACTCATAATATGCAATTTTACATAAACAGAAACATATAATTTACTCAACAAGTGCTACTACACTTCATTTCATTGCAGTTATCAAATCAATTACATCATGCCTCTTTTATAGAGGAGTTCAATGACTTCCAGAAGTAATACTAAAAAAAATAGTTTTAAAACAGTTTTAGAAACAAAACAAAACTAATTTCTAATTTATTTAGTTACAAAAATTTGTAGTTATTTCTCTTCATATGGGATAAATTATCTGTTTATTCCAGCAAAAATTTTTCCAGTTTGAGCACGAACTTCCTCAAAATGTCTTCTGGCCTCAATGTGAAATTTTTTCTTTCACACGGGGCCTTGGTCTATGGTGAAGTTGAAAGGTTTGGAATGAGCCCACCAGGAATTAAGTCTTGTTGAGTGCAAAGCCTGACACCTAAAAAGGGATGAGGCGGGGATCGTGCCGAGGATTTTGGCGAAATGGATACCCGTCAGACCTTGGCTCTAAGCTAAAGGGGACCCCCTCGGGGTATTCCTCAACAAAAAAATTTGTCTTTTCCACCCCTTTCATACTATATGAAAGTAATTATATTGTTGTATAATAAAATGTTCATTATTCATTCAAAGTGGAATTATCTAGGAGCATGTTGGGCTTGTCTAAAGGAATTTTTATGGAGCATTCATTAGACAATTTTAGTAGTATTACATCCAGACACATTATCATAGGGTCAGAATGTTTTCTTGCACCTATACTTGGCCTTGGTACATTGTCATTGAATCGGTCCAACTAGGGGTCTCATTAAAGACCTGACCTAGATGTCATTCAATATATTCCTTCAAAGGTGCTTGTAAACATGACCATTATTTATATATATTCAAAAATAATAAATTAAAGCTCATTTCTTGAGTCTATTCCACTAATCCACTTAAATATGAAAATATTTTTAGAGGAACAAACCTAATTACATGTGAAAGATTAATTTCAACACTATCAAATCTAATTGATATATTTTGACCACATGAATACAATCTAATTAAATTCTACAAATGACCTAGTTCATAATTTGTTTCCTTTCTCCCAACTCAGATAAGAAATCATTATTTTGAATTATAAGTCAAAATTTATTACTAAAATAGTTAAAAATTGTCCATTGATCATTGAAAGAAACTAACATTTTTTCTTCTATTTGTTTCTACATTTCTATTTTTTATTACATGATTTTTCACAAATCTATGTTAGGTGTGAATTAGATTACATTTTTATTGTATGCAGTAACCTTGATCTTAGTAAAGAACTCTATTTTATTTTGTTTATATATTTATGAAGCTAACATTCATTCATGACCTAAAGTTTTAAATATCAAATCTATTCTTCTTCCATTAGGGTCTTTCAATTTAATTTTTGTATTACATTTATTTATATCAAATGTGGATTAGGTTAAATGAATCCACCCTTATTTGTCTCATACTTGGGTAATATTTAGTAGGGTTTAATCTTGTATTACTTGATCTCTCTTCAATCCCACCAACCTACCTTAGTTTTGAATTCTTCACTGGGACATACTACATCATGGATAGTCATAATCCATTATCCTTGGTATCTATTCATTCCTATATTACATATTTGGATATGCTTCTATCCTTTATTCTCACATGTATGTTTATCCTATGGGTGTGAAACTATATTTTATTGATATTTGTTCCATCATGTATATTTTTTTTCCTCCATAAATACGGTTAGTACTTTTTCTTTAATTTTATATATGTTTTATTAAATTATTTTTTCCTCCACTTTTCCTATCAATTATGAGAGTGATATCCATGAGAATAATAATATTAAACATTTGTACACCTCTCCTAACATCCTTTTCGCTTGTGTTGATGACGCCTTACCCCTAACATCTCATGATGACTGTCTTATGTGAAATCATTATATTTGTTAAATTTTGTATTACATAACATTATATTACTTGTAGTTTGATTTCTATATTACTTACAAATATTTTGAAATCATATGATACATTAATAATATATATATATACATACATATATATATATATATAATATATATATATACATATGCTATACATATACATACATGCATATTACATACATACATATACATACATATACATAAAATATATACATACATACATACATGCATATACATATACATATACATATACATATACATATACATATATAATATACATATATATATATATATATATATATATATATATATATATATATATATATAAAAATATATATTACTAAACAAAGTAGTTTATGGTGAATGGGAGATATCATCTATTATCTATTGTCTATAGTTTGATTTCTACATTATTTAGAAATATTCTTAAATTTTATAGATTGTAATATAATTATTTTATTTTTTTAATATTGAACAAATCAATTTACAATGAATAGGAGTTACCAATAGATAGTTGAAAGAAAGAAATTGTACAATTGATTTCCTAACTATTTTAGATTGTAATATAATTTCAATAGTAAATTAAAAAAGACATGATATTTGTATAATTCATATAAATTTATTCAAATGTTTCATATAATTACTATATGGAAATTTGAAATTAACTTTCAAATCATAGTTAATAATCTATCTTTGTGATACTTTAGAAGAAAATCACATTCCAAAAAGGAAGAGTGATTATGGTGCTCCAATTCCTCTCTATCTCCTATAGTTGAGGTGTTTTCCCCTTTGGTTGTGAATGGTTTGGTTATGGTTGTGCCTTCTTCAAACCCTTCTACTTCTTCCTTTCTTGTTGATGTATAATCTAGGAAGGTGGTGATGGGATCTATTGTGCATCCATAAGTGCCTCTACCCTATGCAACAACTACTCCTATGATCGATCTCTTAGGTAGCAAGTCTCTAATTGTATTCATTTTTTCTCCCACAAGGGCTTAATTTCTAGATTCTATCATTTGTGGCCTTGTATTCTTGACTTTCATCTCTAGATCTTGAAGCATTTGAAACATTTAGTGGAAGGTAAGTTCAAGATTTACCCTTCTACTAGGGTTTTTTTTTATTGTTTATTTTAATTCTTCTAAGGATAGATATGCTATTTTAAATAATGGTTTGTAGGAATAGGATTCTCATCCCCTATCAATTTGACCTTTGGTTTGTTCCTTGAACCCCTTGAAGGAATCAATTGATATTTTTCCTATTTGTGTGAGATTGCCTTATCTCCCCTTATAGTTTTGGTTCTCATCTACTTTTTAAGGCATTTTGGTTCTTAAAAGTGGACCTTCCTTCTAAGAACTTTACTCACACTTCATATTCCCCTATTTTTTTGGAGGTTGATTTGACTCATGCATTACCTAGTTAG